>APFE030643381.1:7684-22193 GCA_000404065.3 Pinus taeda
AGGTTTTGGAATGTTTTCCATTGTTTCTCAACAATAAATAGGCCTTTGAGCCTCATTGTAAGACAGTTCAGAGGCATGTAGCCACACATCTCTTCTCCGAGATAAGCTACCATTGCCCTAGCTGGTTTATTTCTATTTCCGGTTGTAAGCATATTTCAGTATTTTCCGTTAATGAAATGAAGTATTATTTCCGCTGCATCTTTGTGTATATGGTTATCTTTGTATTTTATTGCGTTCCTGTTTAAATTCGGATTAGGAAACCCTTGATCATATCTTCTTTTAGTCTTCAATAGTTCAACAGAGAGAGATAGTACAATTTACAAATCTAATAATTTATAATAGCTACAAAAGAGCCCTAACCAGAAAAGTCAATGTTGGTCACAGGGAAGATTTGACCCTTTGCAAACCGGTCAACCCCAGTCAACTTCGACCTCCAAACAACAATAAAAAAAAGCCCTCAAAATAGCCAAATTCATCCCAGTCAAATTCTAGTCAAACAACCCACCCGCGGTCAGCCCCAGCTGCAGCCAATGCTGGTCAACAATTTGGTCAAACTATCAAGAAATTTGGTCTCTTGAAATTTTGGCCTCCTGAAATTTCGGTCTCCTGAAATTTCAACCTCCTGAAATTTTTCTCTCCTGAAATTTTGGACTCCTGAAATTTAGGCCACTTGAAATTTCACTCTCCTGAAATTTTGGCCTCCTAAAATTTCGGACTCCTAAAATTTCACTCTCTTGAAATTTCGGCCTCTTGAAATTTTGTTCTCCTGAAATTTCGTTGTCCTGAAATTTCAGACTTGTGGAGAGAGAGAGAGGCCTAGAAATCCATACCCAAGTAATCAGTAGAGAGAGAGAGAAGTGTGAAGGTGAGTGTCTCCAAATGAGGCTAAGGCATCATGTATTTATAACAAACGTTGAGGATGAATAGACGCGATAGTTGGGATTCTGAGCCTACATAACTTTGCTCACTGACCATTACAATTTGTCCATAATCAAAATAAATTCATAACTTCATTTATACATGTTAGAATTAGATTATATTTAGATCAATCCTACACCTCTCGAAGAGAGGAACCCAAGAAAAATATTAGCTGTCATAAATAATATTACCCATGTGGAGTTTGGCCCTAGTTTCCAATTTTAACACTCCCTCTCAACTAGGGAGAACTCCATATGCTAATCCATCTGCCAATCTGTATTATCTCTACCATCAGTTCACTGCTATGCTGTGCTCTACTAAACTTTGAAGAAGAAGAATAAGAAGTTATCAAGAATGTATTATACCATTTTCTACTGACCTGAAGTCAGCCCCAAATAAAAGAGAGTGCCTCATACCACTCTTACTGACCTGAAGTCAGTTCCAATCAAAAGAGAGTGTCCCATACCACTCTTACTGACCGGAAGTCAGTTCCCATTGATCCCAGATCAATATCGGTCATCCTAGCATAGGGAGTACAGTAGCACACGATGCGTCCATCAGTAGTACTATGGTCCCTGTTCTCATTTACCTACTCATTGGCCAGATGAGAGGTACTTCCCATGAGTCCTAGACTACATGGGTGGGATGTCTCGGTAGGAGAAGGATGAACCACTCGTCCTGCTCACATGTTGCAAAGGGGTATCATAGGGGAAGGATGAACCACTCACTCTATACACAACAAACCACTAGGGGAAGGTTGAACCACTCACCCTATGGTTTCTCATTGCTCCAAGAAGTACCCCAAGCCCCCTGGAGCTCCTAGAGATCAACGTCCATCTCATACAGGACCCCCATAAGAGGGTCTCTCCATGACTCTAAATTGTTCTTAGAAGGCCAAGAACTTGACCTTCCCCAGGGGATTTGTCAAAATATCAGTGACCTACTCATCAATCCCAATGTGATGGAGCCTTACTGCTCCTCGTTGTACCATATCCCGAATAAAGTGGTAGCTGATATCTATATGCTTGGAGTGATCATGAAACATGAGATTCTATGATAATCGGATCCCACTTTTGTTGTCACAGAGGATCACAATGGTATCCAACACATGTCCAAAAAACTCACTGAATATCTTCCTCAAGTAGACAGATTCACAGGAGGCCATACTAGCAGCTATGTATTTGGCCTCGACGGTGCTCAAGGCAACCGATTTCTGCTTCCTGCTCATCTAGGATATCGAAGAAGAACCTAAAGAAAAGGAACATCCAGAAGTGCTCTTGTGATCCACCACACTGCCAGCCCAATCAGCATCAAAATAACCATGCAACCTCACATCTCTGCCAGTGTATCTCATTCCATGAGTGATTGTGCCCCAAAGATATCTTAAAAGATTCTTGGCACTAATATAATGTATATGATGAGGTTCAACCATATATTGGCTCAATGTGTTAACTACAAAACATATATCCGAATGAGAGTTCACTAAGAACATCAATGCTCCTATGATTTTATGAGACTTAGAAGCATTTCCCAATTCAGGTCCAGTAGCATTAACACATAACTTCTTAAATTTAAGTTCCATTAAAGTAGTCATAGGCTTGCAGTCCCCCATCCTAAATAATTCCAATATCTTCACAACATATTCTCCTTGAGAGAGGAAACTTTCACCTGGATTTTGCGAGACCTCCAACCCTAGGAAGTAGTGCATCAGTCCTAGGTCCTTTATCTCAAATTCATAAGCCAACTCCCTCTTACATTTGTGAAAGAGAGGGCCTGCACTTCCATCATCTCCATGATTGATTTTGTAGAGCCACTTAGAGGTGACAACCGATTTGTCGTAGTGTCTAGGGACCACATCCTAGACATCATTCTTCATAATCGAATCATATTCTTCATTCATAGCATCCTTACATACTTGTTGCTTCATGGCTTCTTCGAATGATGAAGGCTCATTTTGAATGATAGTGCTCAAGGCGGTCAAGTATCCTTGCTAACTGTTCGACTTCTTTCCTTCACGTAAAGTCCCCCTTGGTGCAATATGTCTCTCGACATATTTGAGAGTCTCCCTAAGCCATGAGGGTCTCCTATTGGAGGAGGAAGGCTCATGAGGAGGAGGATCTATAGGATCCATAGGTTCATCAACATTAGGCATCGTTTCGTCCTCTTTTTCACCTTGATTTATGATGTCAGCTTCTTCGTATTTCCTTAGGATAGGAAGGTTGTTGATCTTCGTGAGGGCCATATCTTCATCGAAGGTGACATAATGACTTATCTCAAATTCCTTTTGACTAACCACATAAATTCTATATCCCTTAGACTTTTAACTATAGCCTACAAAGATTCCTTTCTTCCCAAATTATCTAATTTTTTTCTTTTCTCTTTCGGCACATGAAAATATAACAGACTTCCAAAAATTCTAAAATGAGAGACATCAGGTTTCTTATTGGTGAACACTTCTTTGGGAGTCTTAGATTCCAATACTTGATGAGGGAATCGGTTTTGAGCATACACAATGGTATTTGTAGTTTCAACCCATAGGAACTTCAAAAGGCCTTGATCATGAAGCATGGCACAAACTGCTTTTACAATATAGCAATTCTTCATTTCAACCATACCATTTTTCTCAAGATTGTATGGCGTTGTAATCTCCCTTTTAATGCTAGCATTTCTGTAATTATCTTGGAACTCATTGGATTTGTACTTGGTCCCATTATTAGTCCTCAATATCTTGATTTTCTTCTCAGATTGGTTTTTGATCAAGGCTTTGAAGTGTCAGAACCAAGTGAACACTTCATCCTTCTTCCTCAATAAGTAGATCCATGTCTTGTGATAATAATCATCTGTAAAGGTGAGATAATATAAGTATCCTCCCAAAGAGTTTATGGGCATCATACCAAATATGTCGGAATGGATCAATTGTAATATATTTGTGGTCTTGCTATTACTTGAGGGGAATGGTCCCCTTGTAATTATTCCTTCGACATCTCCCGACATACACCTTCATTCTCTACTTTGAACTCAGGCACACTTGTCACCATTTGTCTCACATCAGGTAGGTCTTATAATGAATATGGGAAAACCTTCGGTGCCATAGTTCATATTGTAGAGATGTGTCACAAGACATGGCTTGCAACGGACTTCCTTTAACTTGATACCAAGTGTCAACCCTAAACCCAAGAGTAAAAGCATCTTTAAATTTTCTTTTCCAAACACGTACCTTTCCATCGATGAATTCCACCTTGAATCCTTTGTCCTCCATGGCTGAAATGGACATCAGGTTCTTCTTGAGATTAGGTACATATAGTACTTCTTGCAAATGAATAATGTTACCTTGATTCAATTGAAGGGTAACATTCCCTACCCCCTTCACGGGATAGGTGGCATCGTCTCCAAGGATGATCTCCAAGTTTGTCTCCTTTTCTATCAGATTAGAGAAGGCTTCCTTGTATCCGATGAAGTGCCTTGAGGCACCACTATCAATCAACCAATTTCCCAAAGTGTCTGGAGGAGGCAATGGAGAGGGAAGATATAAGATAATACTGTTTTTGCTTATTGTTAACAAAAATTGATTCTTCATACCTGGAGTTCCTTTATTTCTTAGAGGGTCGACCATTTCCTTGATGTCCCACATCATTTTTTCCTTTTCCATTGGACCTACCATTCCTTTAATCGTTGTTGTTGAATTTTCCCCTAAAATTATTATGATCATCATCATGCGATGTGTCCCTTCTATTTGGACACTCCCTTGCATGGTGGCCAAACTTATTGCAAAAAAAGCACCTACCCTTCCTTCCTCACTTAGATCCAGGCTTCCATAGTAAATGCCTTTAGACCTTGCATTATTTCTCCTTTTGGCATGAGAAGAGAATGTAGAGGGTTGCTTCTATTGGAAGGCATTTCTTGTTCCACCATTCTTGTTTCTTCTTCAATGCATCTCGACATCAATTTTTCAAACCCTGGAATTCGATCATTTTTTAGTATAGTGGCTCTAAATACATACCACTCAGGTGGGAGTCCTCCAAGGGTGGTGAGAGTAAGTTCCCTATCAGGAATGACTTCTCCAAATGAGAGTAGATCATTCTTGATGTCAGTAATCCTCAAGAAATAGGATTGAATGTCCTCGTCTTTTTCCCTTCTTAATATCCTTCAACTTATTCTTGAGAAATAAAATTTGATTAGCATTACTAACCTTGAACATGCTAACCAACCTGTCATAGATCTCCTTGGAGGTCTTAAATTCGGAGATGTAGACCACCAGATATTTGTCAATGGAATCCTTGATAATCTTCTTTTCTTTGACTTCAACCCTATTGTACTTGGTTTTCACAGTAGCTAGTGCATTTGAAGGAGGTTTAGGGATTTTACTCTGCACATAGTCCATCACTTCTTTTTCTTCCAAGGTCAAATCAAGAGACATCTTCCATCCATGATAGTCAAATTTATCATGGAGTTTGTCTTCAGCCAAGAAGTAGGATGAGGAACTCATTGATCCTTTTGTCCTTGTCCAACTGTCTTTGGTGATTGCTCTTTCACTCTTACTTGGGCTTTGTCTTCATATCAACTCTGGTACCATGTTAATTTTATGCAACATTGGTATGTTCTATGCTTTAGAGAAATCTTACTTCAATATCTTTATTATCTTAGTGTTAATATCCAGATTAGAAATCACATCAACATGATAGTAAAATGCAGATAGAACATAAACATAAACAATAGAAGACAAGCCAAGACAAGAGGACACAAGATGTGGCACCGGCCAGGGACAAACCCCAATGTGGGGAAACCCTTGATCAAATATTCTTTTAGTCTTCAATAATTCAACTGAGAGAGATAGTACAATTTACAAATATGATAATTTATAACAGTAGCAAAAGAACCCTAACTAGAAAAATCAATGTGGTCAATAGGGCAGATTTGACTCTTTGCAAATCGGTCAACCTCAGTCATCTTTGGCCTCCAAACAACAATATAAAAAAGCCCTCAAAATAGTCAAATTTAGCTCAGTCAAAGTCTGGTCAAACAACCCACCTGCGGTTAGCCGTAGCTGCGGTCAACATTGGTGAACGGTTTGGTCAAACTATCTAGAATTTCGGCCACCTGAAATTTCGCTCTCTTGACTTTCAGCCTCTTGAAATTTCGGTCTCCTGAAATTTCCCTCTCTTGAAATTTCACTCTCCTAAAATTTTGGCCTCCTGAAATTTCGCTCTTCTAAACTTTCAGACGTGTGGAGAGAGAGAGGGGCCTAGAAATCCATACCCAATCAATCATGAGAGAGAGAGATAAGTGTGAATATGAGTGTGTCTAAATGAGGTTAAGGCATCATGTATTTATAGAAAATGTTGAGGATGAATAGACATGACCGTTGAGCTTCTGAGCCTGCCTAAGTTTGTTGGCCAACCTTGAGATTTTGTCCATAATCAAAATAAATTCATAACTTCATTTCTACATGTCGGAATCGGATGATCTTTAGATCAATCTTACACTTGTTAGAGAGAGGAATCCAAGAAAAATATCAGTTTCCATAAATATACTAAACCCATGTGGAGTTTGGCCCTAGTTGCCAATTTTAACAATAAGAGTCTTCCAGAGGCCATTCAAATCAATGCATGTGATTTTATGTGCACAAGCCAGAATAAGATTATCCACAAAAACCCTAACAATTAAGAAGAGAAAACTCCTTACAAGACAGAAATATGAGCACGAGCCTTATGGCGTTTCCTTTGTAACATGTGGTGCAATTACTAGTTATATATATTAAGAAGATACTTTCATTACGCCATAAGGTGTTCTCTATAAAAACAATTCTCTTCCCAGGACACCTGTAACTTCGTGAGTCGTTGATTTGGATGTTACACAATTAAAATAGTCTAGATCATTAGATTAATTTTCGACTAGTATTAATCAGTTATGATGATGCTCAGACTCCAACTGTTCAATTCTGCCTTTTACATTTTTCTTAAAAATAGGTTTTCTGCAACCGTGTTGAAACCAATCCGCTTGAGTTCACAATTACTATTAGGGCCTTGCTCCCAAATAGTATCTATAAAATTGTGATGAGTTCTAGTCTTCTCATTGGGGAGAAAGATGTTTCCCCTTATAATTTGATAGAACACACCTACAACTTGGCGTGGTGTTGGAGAGATTTTTCCAGAGAAGAGTGGGAGGCATACCTAGAGTTTGCATTGTCCCAAATATATTAAAATTACATTGCTGGAGCTCTTGGATCAAAATTTGGATCTGTGAACTGCTACTTGCATTTTGAGGTTTATCCGATTTTCAATCCTCTGATTATTTCACCGTCACCATCACCGACAGAAACCCCTCGAGTAACATGTATCTTCTTTTGCATAGTTTCACATGGTTTATAATTATCATAAATATCATGGGGTTTTGTAAGGATTTTATTTTGTTGATTTCTTAGCTTCCTTGTGCAAATCATATGAGATTTCTTGGAGAAATTAGCTTGTTGGTGACTGTAGCCAATCCGAAAATTATTTTCAAAAACCAGACTTTGAGAGGAGCCATATCTAATTTTCAGGAACAAAGAAAGCTTCACAAAGGAGGTTTTGGATTCTTCTTTAAAGTGAGTGTTTGGTGCCACATCAAGTTTAATTTATTTTAATGTAGATACCATTGTTAATGGTTAAACAATAGAAATATTTTAATTGCGCATGATGCTTCTTGATGGGTAGGGGGATCTACCTAATGGTAGGGAGGTTCAATATCCATCCACTCAATTTATCATGTAGGTATGTCCACCCATGCAGGTCCACCCACTTTGACCTTCCTTTATTCTATAAGTCGATCCTTATTCTTGACTGGGAGTAAGGAATTTCCATAAATTGTAAGAGCCCCGTGTTTTAGGCAAAGCCCAAATAGGAACATACAATCCTTGAACTGAGAGCTTGATGTTCATGATTGTTTGCATGTTCTTTATGTAAACTTGCTGACTTAGATTTTGTAAATTTGAAGGTTGGAAACATAAATGTCTCAACTCCTTTAAGCCCTTTATCTTTGACACATCAAAAGGAAGCTGGGAAATTTGTGCACTGAAAAAAACCAGCTTTTCAAATATTCTTTTACATTTTCCCTCTACATCTATTAAGGGTCCAAGTGTAAGAACTCTTGAAGATTTACACATCAAATCGAGTTTTGATGCAGGCATATAGAATGGATTGATGTTTACTCAACCATAAGCCTTTGATCATGTGTAGTGATAAGCAACCTTAGTTTTTTTGCAATCCCCATATTCTGAGGCAGAAGTTGTTGGAGTGACAAAATTGTACATGGAATATATTTGTGAGTTGATAGATAGCATTTTTTGCTCCCATCACTGTTCTATAAGATTTTTCTTAATTTGCTTCAGAACTTATGAATCTTATTTCCACAATCAAAAGCTTTGGAATTCCTCCACATGCCTTGACCATCTCAGTCATTTGGTTGGAATACAATTGCTTCTCCTTATCACCCAGTTTTTTCTTGAAAAGATCCATTTCCTTTTCGTCGACAAGGGTTTCAATAGGATATCATTTTTTTTTGTATTCCTTGCTCTTCGTGGATTCTCATTGCATTACTATCACGTATAGTGATAAGCAACCTCAATTTTTCTGCAATCCCCATATTCCGAGGCAGAAGCTCTTGGAGTGCATCTCGGCCTTGTTCAACCTTCTCTCGGAGCAAAACATTGTCAATAAAAATGAAGGACACCTCCATTTTTAACAATAGGCCAATTTCTTGCTGCCATTGCTCAAATGTTGTAATATTTGGCATAGTGTCTTCATCTTCCTTTCTTCTTGTCCTCAAATATTTATTATATCTTTTTGCAACTTCATTACATTTGGAGTCGTTGCTATGTCTTCAAACAGTCTAACCATGGCGTATTTACATCCTTTTGTATTATTTTGATCGAACAATGTTGCATACACAACATTAGCAAGGGTGGTCTTTCCCATACCCTTGAACCCATGGATAAGAACTGTTATTACATTTTTCTCACTTCTCCAGTCCAGAAGTTCTATGATTTTCTTCAACGAGTATTCAATTCCAATTGTTTTAACAATATTAAAACATGAAATATATCACACCACTCTCAGAAATAGTAAAACCATATTGCCATATAAACATACAAATAAATGTTAAACCATAATTCCATATGAATGTACAAATAAATGTTAATCACTGCTACAACTTATCTGCATTCGTAGGATATTCTATCTGTATTGGTTTTTACTGATGTGGCCTATTCTCTCTAAAAAGACAGAGGCAGATATTCTGTGTGTAAACTTATCTGCATTAGTAGGATATTCTATGTGTACTAGTTTTTATCGACGTGGCCTATTGGCTCTAAAAAGACAGAGACGAATATTCTATGTACTAGTTTTTACCGATGTGGCCTATAGGCTCTAAAAAGACAAATACCCATCATGTTGTCCATAACTCTATACAGTTTTCTTAACTCCTCCGTAGATGCAGCAGGTCATTCAATATGACATGTTCTTTATAAAAATTTGATAAAATAATAAATTCACTTGTTTGCATTGAAATTGGATTTTGAATAAAGTATAAACTAGCATTTGCCCCAAATGTTTCAAAGAAAACGTCGTAAGTCGGTAGCACATATGGAAGAAGAGAATAGATGAATCAATAACACATATGGAAGAAAAGCATAGATGAAAAAAGATGTGATATGTTATGTGATCTAACTATAACCCAATTTGAGTGAAAAAAATGTTAATGTTAAATGTAATACAATCAAACAATCTACTCAAAACATAGGCATGTGCAACTTTCATGCTCAATTGAAGAGCTTATTTTTGTCAATATTTTCATTGACAATTGCATCATAATTCGAACCTTTTTCTTTCATTGCCTCAACCAAACAAAACCATTGACCCTCATATGGTAATGGTTCTAGATAAAATTTATCTATGAGTATTCTCCAAAGGCATTTCCATTTATAGTCCAACATTATTTTTTCAATATTCTACAACTCCGTGATTTTACTTCTTTTGTATGTGGATTATTGATGCTAATCTGTCTTGTAGCACTTTGTTTCTTCCTCATATGGTGGATTCGCCATCCTAATAATGATGCAATGTGGCTATGGGGATTGTTAGCTGTTCGTGAGATTTGGTTTTCTTTATCATGGGTTCTAGATCAATTCCCCAAGCTCTATGTTATAAATAGAATGACTAATTTGAATGTTCTCAAGGAGATACCTTCAAGGGATATATGATATTCTAGGGATTGATGTGTTTGTCTCTATTGTTGATCCAGACAAGGGAACTCCTCTTGTTACTTCCAATACTATTCTTTCTGTTCCTGTACCTAACCATCTTGTAGAGAAGCTCCCTTGCTAGACAAGGAAACTCCTCTTGTCACTTCCAATATTATTCTTTCTATTCCTATGGCTAACTATCTTATAGAGAAGATCCCTTCCTACTTGTTTGATGGTGATGGGTCTCTTATCACATTTGAAGCTCTTGCAAAAGAGCAATATTTTCCAAAATCTGGGTACCTTTCTATAGAAAGCATAGCATAGGGACTCGCAATGCTATGCTACTTAAACGTGACTTCACCAAAAACAAAGTGAAAGGGTAGGAGGGTGAACAGAAAGTACAATGAGTTCATATGAGATATATATGAAGTATATAGACCTAGATACATCTTCATGAGTGAAAAGAGATTTGATCCCTCTTGATGCTTGGTAGATCAGGTTTTAATAAAATGAAAAGTGATAATACTTTTATATATATACCTAAATCCATCTTAATGAGTGAAAAGGGATTTGATCCCTCTTGATGATTGTTAGATCTCGAGGTGGTAGATCTTGAGGTAAGATGGATATGCTAGTTACTATGAAAAGAGTTCATAACATCCTACACAAAAAGCAAGCACATTTACAAATATATAAAAAACAATCAAAATAAACAATAATGATTACTACCCTTAACTACAATGTATTCATGATTTAGTTAATCTAATTTTTTATTAAGAAAAATTGTTAATAATAAACCTAAATTACAATTAAATGTCTTTCTAATTCCTTTAATTTTAAAGTCTTTCTTCTTTTTAATCATGTAGCCTAGTTGTCACCATATTTTCTCATACATCCCACTACTTATAGTTCCTCCTCAAGACCATAACATAAGAACACGACATACCATCTTAAAAGAACATGATATACCATCTTAAAAGAACACTACATGCTATACCATCTTAAAAGAACACAACAATTCTTATTCCAGGCCTAGTTGTCACCATATTTTCTTCTTTTTAATCATGTTTTTAATATTGTATTCTTTTCTTCTTTTTAATCATGTTTTTAATCTTGTATTCTTCCATAGCTATCGTTCCCGTCCTCATACATCCCACTTTTGCTTATAGTTCCTCCTCAAGAACACAACATACCATAACCATCTTAAAAGAACACAACATGATATACCATCTTAAAACAACACAACAATCCTTATTCCAGGCCTAGTTGTCACCATATTTTCTTCTTTTTAATCATGTTTTTAATATTGTATTTTTCAATAGCTATCATTCCCGTCATACATCCTGCTTATAGTTCTTCGTGAAGAACACAACATAAGTTCCTCCTAAAAAACACAACATAAGAACATGACATACCATCTTAAAAGCACATGACATACCATCTTAAAAGAACACAACATACCATCTTAAAAGAACACCCTAAAAGGGAGGATGGATATTACTCTCTTAGATATGCTTTTTCCCATTACCACCCATTTAGGGAACATCTAAATTATATAATTACAAGAAAATTAAAACATGATCATTAAAATATAAAATTTTATGAAAATAATAAAAATATATTTTTCTTGACAAAAAATAGATTTGTATTTTTTTTTCATGTATATGAACAAAAATTACATTTTGTAGATGCTTAAAGCATGTGTTCCTGAAATCAGGAAACAAAAGAATGCAAAAAAACAAGAAAACAAGAATAGATATACAAAAAAACAAGAAAAGAAGAATAGATGAGTTGTTCTTGAAATCAGGAAACAAAAGAATACAAAAAAACAAGAAAAGAAGAATTGATCCAACTGGCCTATGCCTATGCTTTCCTGCCCTTCTTTTTCTCCACCCTTCACCAACCTTCTTTTTCTCCACTCTTCACCAACCTCCAGTGTTGGGAGTGGGAGCAATAATGGCGAGCTGGTTTTCCATTATATTCATTGGTGGTTTTCAATTATATTCATTGGTTGTTCTTTATCAGATTCCAAACCTTTGGAACCATGTGTTCATTTGGGGCCACTTACTTCCAGTTGTAATTCTTGTTGCTATTTGAAATTATTTTGCCCCAAGTTAAGCTCCCGGGTGTTCTCTTCTTGTATATTTTTCTGTCTCATTTGCATGCCTGTAGGTTCTGTCATCAATTCCTCCTCTTCCAACGGTTTGGTATGCTGCCAACCTTTGGGTTTTTTTTCTGTTGTTTCTTATTCCCTTTAGTCTCCTTTCTAGCCAGTGGATAGACATATTCTGTTGTTTCTTATTCCCTTTAGGCTCCTTTCTAGCCAGTGGATAGACATATTGGAGTTGTCGTGTTTACAAGCATCCGTAGCATCTGAATGTTGTGTTATCATAGTCAAGTCAAGCGGTTGTGTCCACAGTGAATTATTGAAATTCAATGTGTGAATTATTGAAATTCAATGTGATGTGATCTGGTCAATGTGATGTGATCTGGGAGTCCTTGACTCAGGTCCACTTTTACACATATTCTGGAATATGTGAAAATTCCTCGAATAGCTCTATATTCATATGATTTTAGGAACTTCCCTAAGGATTTCCCAATGGTTATTAAGACTTCTTGATGCTAGAAATGTAGTGGGAGGTTATGCAGCCTTGCCCAAAATGGCATTGTTGAAACTACCATGGTGTTGGCATCGAATTTTGGGAACCAGGGGGTGATGAAGAGGCCCAGATTGCCCCTAAACCAAGGCCCTTGATTGATGATGTTATCTCGTTCCTGTTCTGTGTTGAATCTAACTATGAAAAACCCCTTAAGACATAGATAGATTTCACAGTTTGGTTACCATGATGAGAAGATCCATTGATGCAATGCATTCATTTCACAGTTTGGTTACCATGATGAGAAGATCCATTGATGCAATGCATTCGATTTTGACCCAAAACCATTACTAACAGCATTATGGTCTAAATCTGTGTATAGATCTGTTACCTCCGATAGAGATACTGTGAGCATTGGTGCATCCGGCTTCTGTTCCACAATGTATGGGCCTAGTAGCACTGATGTGGGTACTGGTTTGTTTTGTAATGGTTCCTTTCCCTTGACTGCATCGCAAAAGGAACCTGAAATTTTTGAGTTGGTCCCCTTGCATCCGCCTCATAGTCTCAGATTGAGAATGATAGTTGAGTCTTTAGTGACTCCATGGTCCTGAAGTAAGTGTTGGATTGAGAATGATAGTTGAGTCTTTAGTGACTCCATGGTCCTGAAGTAAGTGTTGGCCCTGCAAGCTGTATCCTGTATATATCAGATTTTGGTTTGTTGTTGGGGTTTATCTAGATCTCCTTTTTTAATTCTTGTACGCTCATCCCTTTTCTAATCTAAATGTAGTAATGTCTGCCTTCTATTGATATGATAAAGATTTGCATCAGATCTGCCTTCATACATGGTGGATTGACCTTGTTGACATCCCTTTTCTAATCTGAATGTAGTAATGTCTGCCTTCTATTGATATGATAATCTATTGATATGATAAAGATTTGCATCAGATATGCCTTCATACATGGTGGATTGACCTTGTTGAGGCCTCGATTTACTGGATCTGACTTCTCTGTCTACCCTAAGGCACTGCAAAAAAAGGGAACCTGTTAAGGTCTTATTATCTCCTGTTCAAGCTTGTCGAGATCATTTTCCAGCAGCCAAATATTAATGCCTCGAGTACGAGTATCTGCTTTTATCAAGGGAGCCCAGATCTCTGGATGCGATGTGGATTTAGCTTGGAGAGGCCTGGTCATGACACTCCTCTTGATGGCATTAGCCTCTGTATGCTTATGGGCACCACAGAGCTTTCAAAACTGCCTGCTCTATGTATGCTCTGGATTCGGCTCGCCGAGCGCATTTTTCAAATACCTAGCCATATTGCCAAGATTACCAATTAACAGCCTAAGTACCCAGACCTCCAAGGGCGTGTCGGCGTTGGCTGGATCTTCCATGGCAAATAAAAACGACATCCGACCAATGATGCAAACCCTCAGTATTCTGAGAGGAAACTGGGACACATCGATCTGCTCGGCCCATAATCGCGCAGCCACTTCCGTGTTGGAACTACTACACCTACATGCAGACTCTCAGTTAGAGCATGCAACTACATGCAACTGCATGCAGACTCTTAGTTAGAGCATGCAACTACTACACATCTACATACACATCTACATGCGGACTCTTAGTTAGAGCATGGGATTGCATGCAAGATTCCTTTTGCATGATTTACTCCTTGATTTGCTCCTTCTTTAACTCCGCAACTGATTAGTTATCTCCGGAACTTGTTGTAGGTGTTGAGTCTTCTCATTGATCACCACTATAGTTCATTACCTTGGGATC
>APFE030643384.1:14669-35854 GCA_000404065.3 Pinus taeda
TTGAAATCCCCTTTTTCTAGATAGAGCTTGAAAATATGACCAGATTTAAGAATGCTTCTTCTTTGACAGGAAAGAGAGTGAGTTCCACCTTCCAGATTTTGATTAAGAGCTTTTGCGGGGAAACTAAACTATTATGGGTCAACAACTCTTCAACCATATGCTCGTTAAAGCAAGTCATTGAAACAAGATGGGGTATCTCATATTGTTATAAAAGCCTTCAATTTGAAGGAAAGGTCTTAGCAGACACATTCCTACTTCAAGATTATAATATCTCTAAAAACTCAACCCTTATTATGAACACAAGACTTTGTGGGGGTGCACTTGGTGCAAAATCTGGTAATGGGACCTCTGTATCCTATAAGGGTTCCACCAATAGGAAGGTTTCAACCCCAAAAGAATAGCTTCAAAGTATTGTTGGCCCTTATATAGTTGAACAAATGGAAAAAGCTCCTTCCATGGAAGTAAACCTTCTCGAGGTAAATTCCTTATTCTCTGTTACAATCTAAAGCTATCATATGTAGATTCAATCGGTTTTGGTCCAAACTTGAAGCTCTCATACAATGGATTGTTTCCACTTGGACTTTGGAATTTGAAACATTTTTTTTATGTTCAAAAGGGTTTTTCATAGTACAGTTTGAAACACTGAAGGATCTAGACTACGCACTAAATGCAGGCCATGGTTTTGCGGCAGAGTTAGTCTATTCATTACATTGTTGTTTCTTGAGTTTGATGCAAACTCTATGGTGATATCTACTATGTCAATTTGGGGCAGGCTCCCAAATCTTCCACTCCTATTCTGCCACCATAAAATGCTTGAAGACATAGGAAACACGGTGGGAAAATTTAAAAGAATCGATATGGAGAGAACAAAAAATGGTATTTTTACCTATGCTAGAATATTTGTGGAGATTGACCTAAGCAAAGGTCTTCCTAATCATATAAATTTGAAACACCAAAACTTATGTTGGTCACATGTCATAGACAATGAAAATATGACATTTAGATGTTGTGTGTGTTTTCAGACTAGCCATCTACAGCAAGCTTGCCCATGGGCAAGGAAGAATCCTAGGAAGAAGAAGAGGCAAACAAACAAACGAAAAGGTTGGCAATTTACGAAAATTTGTATTTCATCATTTTTCATCATTCAAATTACTAACAGAGTCTCTCTCTCATCTCAACAAACTGAGGTAACTAAGTAATTTTTAAATTAAATTGACTAAAATAATCTTAGACATATTTAACATATTTAAAATTATCAAAATAATTAGATGTTCAACAAATTTTGTATGATCGCACACGACTGAAACCAACCTAGATCCATCTTAACAGCGGCTCTAACAAGCGTCGATAGGGATCAACTCTCTCGAGGTGCAAACCTTTCCTCAAGTTTTGCACTCAAAAAATAGGTTTGCACCCTGAGAGATTTGATCCCTCTCGACGTTTGATAGATCCAGTGTTAAAATGGATCTTAATAATAGAAATTAAGGTTTTTTTCATATATATTATTAACCATAAGATAATAGCGAGAAATAACTAATTATTAATAATAATAACCATATAGTATTATTATATTTAATTTATGTTTTAATTTTGAAATATAATTATAATTATATATTATATTATATTACATATACTATTTAACTAATATGATTACAAATAATTAATCTATAATAAAATAGACTTAATAATTATTAATATAGTTAATATATATGTATCCATATATTAACCATAGTTACTAATATAATTATAAATGTATTTCATATACATCTATATATTTATTGATAAATATAAGTGTGCCAATATGTTATTCAAACTTAACTTCAATTTATAATATGCTTATCACTTACCAATATTATCTAGATTTATTTAACATTGCTTTGTGAGAACACCTTTGTGTGAATATGATCAGATTAAATATACAATATGAGACTGAAACGTGCAGTGTATCGAATGAGTCAATGATTTATGATGGTAAGATATTGTCATATATTTATTTATAAAAACAGGTTTGATGCAGTGCATGCATGGTCTGTAAATTGCTACGTATGACATTCTCACTACGTTCCTTTTGTGAGTTGTTTTTCCAATTTGTACTCAGTCTTTGGTGGGTTGTTTTTCTAATTTGTACTGAAAAATCAATTTGTAATGTGACTCTTTGGTGGGTTGTTTTTCTAATTTGTAATGAAAAGTCAGTTTGTAATGTGAAGGTTTAAATTTAATTAATAATTGTCAACTTCAGTCCCATAGATTATGACATATATCCTCGTGTCAACCAACCACACAGATTCTCTCCAAGTCATGAGTTGCTTCCATCGTCAAACGTAACCACGCAATTTCTCTCAAACTCAAACGTGGTCCTCCCTCCAGGGGAAGGAAAATATGAAAATTATGAAGATACGACTATTCGAATGAAACGTTTCAGTAGGACCTACCTGCAATGGTACTCGGTGAAGTCCGTGCTGTGGCACGCGGTCAAGTCCATGGACAAAATTGCAGAGTCGAGTTAAATGCAGTACCATGCGCGACGCTGATATTTCGAAGAAAATGCCATACTGGCGCTTTCCAAATGCATGATTTACTGAAAGTTGAAACCCTTGCAGAGCTAACATCAAACATCAATTGCCCATGCAAAGACTTATGCCCCGTCCACACATGAATTGTCCATACAATACAAAGAATTATTCCCCTTCCTTCCAACCTCAGACTCGGCAATTTCGACGTGGCCAATAACACCATTATACGCATTGCTGCTACTATAAAGTTGATATCGATTCTTCACCGATCTTATATTATACTCTCCTCTCCTAAATCTCTGCTTCCATTACCCTCCCTCCCTCCACGCTCTTCCATTTTTACGTGCATCTTACAGCCAAAGAAAACCCGCCATGGATGAATCCCAAGAGCTCCTTCAAACTGCCCAACCCGAGTCTGCAGAGCAGAAGATTAAAGGATTTATGGTCATACAGAAGAAAAATGTTTTGGATCTCAACGATTTTAACGCAGGCATCACAGATAATCTTAGCGAGTTGTTTGGCAGAGGAGTCTCGTTCCAGCTCGTCAGCGCATCTCAAATCGATTCCTGTGCGTGCTGATTCTTTATTCATTATAAATTCAGTCACTTTTTATTGATTTAGCTTGACTTTCACTCTTGTAACTCTAAATTCCTCTTCCTCTTCGTCTTCGTCTTCAGGCAATGGAATTGGAAAGTTGAGCAAGAGTGCGCTTCTCCATAATTGGATCTCTAATCCCGAAGGGCTCGTCGCTGGCAATACCAAATATGGCATCGAGTTCGATTGGGACTCCAACTTCGGAACCCCCGGAGCAATCCTCATAACTAATTCGCATCATCACGAGTTCTTTCTCATCTCACTCACTCTTGAAGTTCCTGGTCATGCCAATGTTCACTTCGACTGCAACTCTTGGGTGTATCCCGCCTCTAAATACAATAGAACCCGCATTTTTTTCTCTAATCGGGTAAGCATGTGATTCATCTCAAATATCAGACAGGAAATAGTGTTTTGGTTCAGAAATAAATTGATGGGCTACTAACTGCGTCATTATGTATGTATTATGCAGAGCTATCTCCCTGTTAATAGTCCTCCTGCTCTCAAAAAACTGAGGGAGGAGGAGCTGATCAACTTAAGAGGTGAATACAATGGAATGGCGGAGACTGAGAGGAAGGAGTGGGACAGAGTGTATGCCTACGATTTGTATAATGATCTTGGAGACCCAGACAAGAAAATGGAGCTCAGCCGGCCAGTGTTGGGAGGGTCTCCACATTTTCCATACCCTCGGAGGGGCAGAACGGGCCGCCCACGTACAAAGACAGGTGAGATTAGTTTTATTGCGCATTCATACAACAATTCAATGCCCATTTATGTACAGGGCAATGAGACTAATTTTGTCACGGTGGGTGTTGATTGGTGACAGAGCCCGCTACTGAGAGCAGATTGTCATTAGGCATGAGTTTCGACATCTACGTTCCACGAGATGAACGTTTTGGGCATCTGAAATTGTCTGATTTCTTGGCCTATTCCCTCAAGGCCGTTGCTCAAACCCTGGTACCAGACCTTAAATCGCTCTTCGATTCAACCCCCAATGAATTCGACTCCTTTGAAGACATTATGAAGCTCTACTCTGATGGGATAAAACTGCCTGACTCATCCAAAGAATCTCTATTCGACACTGCAAAGAATCTCGTTCCTCTTGAACTCATCCAGCAGTTCCTCAAAACAGATGGCCAAAGATTGCTCAAGTATCCCCTTCCTCAGGTTATTGCCAGTGAGTATTTCTTGTCTAAACGCATCTCTGCATGTTCTTATTCTAGCACTTTCTGTATTTCTACCATATTCTGTATAACTTAATTTTATGGTACTGGACTTAATGGGCGCAGAAGACGAATTTGCATGGAGAAAAGACGAGGAGTTCGCCCGCCAAATGTTGGCTGGTGAAGATCCGGTTGTTATACAGAGACTCCAAGTAAGTAGCCCCTCCCTCTATTTTCGTATAAATGTTGGAGGCCCGTAAAGATCAGGGCATAGAAAACTCGTGAAAATCGTTTGAATCTCAATTACGCGTACTCTGTACATAGTATTAATGTTATGACTGATTAAAATTGACAGAGTTTCCCCCCAACAAGTAAACTGGACCGGGAGATCTATGGTCCTCAGATCAGTTCTATTACCGCTTCACATATACAAAAGAATCTCGATGGGCTAACAGTGGAGCAGGTATTCTCCAACTCAACTCACCTCTTGTTGCTTAATTTAAATCTAGTCATGTCTAACTCTTTTCATCTGCCGAGAATTCCATTTATTCAAAGATTGATATGATGTTTTCAGGCTCTAGACCACAACAAGTTGTTCATTCTGGACCATCATGATGTCTTCATGCCTTATGTCAACCGAATAAACGCTCTGTCTAGAAAGATATATGCTTCTCGCACAATTCTCTTCCTTAAGAAGGATGGCACATTAAAGCCAGTTGCAATCGAGCTGAGCCTACCCCCTTCACATCAACGCCAGGAAAGTGTTCGGCAGGTGTTCACTCCCGCGGAGGGAGGCGCACAAGGAGCTCTATGGCAACTCGCCAAGGCCTACGTCACCGTTAATGATACTGGTTATCATCAGCTTTTCAGCCACTGGTAAAATCTAATTAGGCACCATTACATGCAAATTTTCTCAAGTATTTTCAATACCATTGTACAAGGTGTCCTGACATACTAATGGTAGGACTTTTTCAGGCTTAAGACTCACGCAGTCACGGAGCCATTTGTCATTGCTACCAACAGACAGCTGAGTGTGATGCATCCCGTGTATAAGCTACTGACTCCCCATTTCCGGGACACCATGAACATCAATGCTCTGGCTCGCCAAACACTTATAAACGCCGGAGGCATTTTCGAAACAACAGTATTTCCTGGAAAATATAGCATGGAGATGTCTGCGGTGGCGTACAAGGACTGGAGATTTGACGAACAAGGATTGCCTGCAGATCTCCTCAAGAGGTAATCTTAAATATTACTGACAGAAATCTGAGCTTGATCTATGTTTCATGATCACAATTCGAATTTTGATTAATATATCATATGTGTGGCTACGACTTGACAGGGATATGGCAATGGTGGATTCATCGATGCCCCACGGGCTAAAGCTGATGATCGAAGACTACCCTTATGCCGTGGATGGATTGGAGATATGGTCTGCAATAGTTTCATGGGTTCAGGAGTACCTGTCCTTGTACTACCAGAGTGATGATGCAGTGAAATCTGATACAGAGCTTCAAGCATGGTGGGATGAAATCAGAAATGTTGGTCACGGAGACAAGAGGGATGAGACATGGTGGTACAGCATGGAGAACGTGGAAGAACTTGAAAAGGCGTTGACAACAATCATATGGGTGGCCTCGGCTCTCCACGCTGCGGTTAATTTTGGGCAATACCCATACGCCGGATACATACCCAATCGGCCCACCATAACCAGAAGGTTCATTCCAGAAGAAGGGTCCCAAGAATTCTCACAGATGGTGGAGAATCCGGATTTGTTTTTCCTGGGAACGATTAACAACCAATTTCAAACCACCCTGGGGATAGCCCTGATAGAAATCCTATCGAGGCATTCAACAGACGAGGTATATCTGGGGCAGAGAGCCACAAGTGAATGGAGCGAGGATGAAGGTGTGACAGAGGCATTTAAACGTTTTGGCACAAAGTTGAAAGAGATAGAGAGGAAAATAACAGAGAGGAACCAAGATGCAGAGTTGAAGAACAGGTCTGGTCCTGCCCAGATTCCGTATACCTTACTTTATCCGAACACCTCTGATTTGAGTCATGAAGGAGGACTCACAGGGAAAGGAATCCCCAACAGCGTCTCCATTTAATTTAGTTTTCACTTTGAAAGTAAGCCATTTATGTTTGTTGACAGCGTATGCATACATGGACTTGTCGTACTTGTAATATTATCTGCAACCAGAAAGAGTTTGCCCAGATCCTTGGCTTAGTTTCTATTTGAAATACCTATTTGCATCCATTGCATTGAGATTCTTTCTGGTATTGTCCTACTTGTAATATTAATTGCAACCAAACAGAGTTAACCCAGATCCTTGACTTACTTTCTATTTTAAAGTTTTGCATGAATTACGTTCAGAGTAAAATTTCTTTCTGGTATTGTCCCTCTTGTAATATTATTTGCACCAGACACGGTAATATTATTTCCATTTGAATTCTGGTAAAGTGATGGTAAAGTTTATTCTACTTGATTTCTGTCCATACGTTACGTTGATGGTAAAATTTGTTCTCTGATACTCGGCCTAATTATGACCTTACCTACATCATTTAATTATTGGACCCGACTTGGATTGTGCACGCTAAATGAATTAAAATAGAAATTTAAATGAAACACACCCAATGGTATTAGATCGATTGTTTTTGGTCATGTGTAAACCACTTATACTATTTAGTGGTATTGACATACAACTTTGGCACATTGTTTGTTTTGTATATGGTTGTAAAGCCGTAGTTTGTAAACGCTTTCATGACTTTCCCCACTTATACTATTTAGTGGTATTGACATAAACTTTGGCACGTTGTTTGTTTTGTAAATGGTTGTAAAGCCGTAGTTTGTAAACGCTTTCATGAGTTTCCTGGTCTTTTTTGACTGGAATTTCATGACACTACCTTTTGTTCTTATAATATTGTAATTTTAATAAATTCAATTTCAATTATGTAAAATTCAAATTTTAAAATAATATCTTTTAGATTTTATAAAAAAATATTTTAAAATTTAAATATTTATAAAATATTTTGATTGTGAAATTAGTTATGGTTTTTGGGCATGTGGTATTGATAAGCCATGGTATTGGCCTATTGTTAAGAATCTTGTCATATTGTAAGTTTATTGTAAGTACTAGTTTTTATGTGCTTATTAATTAACTTTAAAATTTTAAATATGATTACAAAATCATTATTAGACTATGCCGAGGGAGGAGTCTAACAATCCATTTGCCCTTGACCATTATTAGTTTAGCATTAACCAATGCAACTTATAATGTTTAACTTTGAAAAATAAGTATTTATTTTTCAATATTATTAGAAAAACTACTTTTCTCCCTGTTGGGGGTGACGAGCATGGAAGATCCCCAAGACAGGGGTAATTATTGCCCCCCCACATGACAGTAATGGCATTGAAATATGATAGGCAAGAAGAGACTCAAGGCATGATGCAAAACAATCTCAACACTATATGGGTTTTAATACTTGCGATAATGATAATGGTGAGTATTTTCAAGATTTGGGAGGTGAAAATTGGTTCTGTAGAAGGAACTATTAGCACCAGAATTATGGGTGGCCTCATTGGAGAGCCAAGCATGTACACTAGTTGGTGTGTAACCTCATTTGTGTTTTAGTCGTGTGAGGATAGTGAATTGTGGCCTTCTCTAGCTTCTCAAGTGGGACCCGAGATTGACTCGTGTCGAGGATTTGAATATCTTAGTGATATTGGTCTCTGGTGGAGGAGAATTCAACGAGGAACTTCGACTGCTAGTAGTGTGAATTAGTGTATGAGATACCAAGTTGGCCATTAACGAATTGTCACAGGTAACTTTGTTTTTCACCTGCTCCATAGAAAATTTTATATGGAATACATTGGGTGCATGCTTTAAATGTTGGTTAAGCCTATTTGGACTAGCATTATATTCTTGGTGTGAGTGGTCCTAGTGTGTATGTTCTTTCCTTCAACGATGTTTCTCCTTTGGGGGATATCATGGTTCTCTTTGCCCAAGAGTGTGTTGGGAGTGGGCATTGGTAGTGGCTACCCATAGCCAAGGCTTAGAGGGTGGGTCATGCCACAAGATTTATTGTGGTGACAAGGTTCGGAAGGAAATCTATGTGGGGACTACATTTATTGTCCACCTCTTTATATAGTGTTGCATGCCCTGAAGGGTGGCAAGAACAAATTTTAGACTTTTGTTCCACATACAGGAGTTTGTAGCTCAATGTCGCATTGTTGTGGGTTTTACATAGGCTACTGGGGCATTATATATTGTCCATCTAGGACATAGAGAGTTGCCTGTATAGCCTCTCATTTCCGAGCTTGTGCGCTGGTGGGAAGAAAGTGTTGTCTATAGTGCAGTGGGGGGGTTCTTTGTTGTGTGCCTAAGAATTTGCTTGTGAGGGTCCTCCATGCAGAGACAAACAAGGTAACAACAATGTGGTAGGGGCCATCAAGGCCAAAGAGAACACACTCAAGGGGGCCCACTGGTTGATGAAGGAGAGTTGGAGCAACCTCTCAGCAGCTTGCACGAGAGAGTAGGTTCACCTCCCCCTTTTGACTCCATAGAAGCGCAAATTTGTCTAGTGCAAGCAGCGATTGACCAACAAGCTCAATACCGCCACAATGATCTACAACACAATGATATACAACACAATCAATGGCACATTTTAGACCACCAAGGCTCTCTTTGTTGCAACCAGAAGAGATTGCAAGACCAGATGGATAGGTTTGAAGGACACATGGCTGATCCGTATTTAAATAGGAATGCAACAAATTATAGATATAACCATAAATATATGGATGCAATAGAAATAACACTTCATTTCATTAATATCAAATACTAAAATATGCTTACAAATAGAATGGAAATAAGACTAGCTCGGGAGATGGCAGCTTATCTCTTAGAAGAGATGTGGTGGCTACATGCCTCTGAACTGAGTTACAATGAGGCTCAAGGGCCTTTTTATTATTGAACAATAAGATAAAAACCTAACCCGAGGAGATGTAACACCAAGAGTTTATGGGCCCCATTGGGGTTAGCTAGGTAGCCAACTTCCCGGGATTGTAACTTGGTCATATTATCTTCATTTGATGCATATGATACCACATTACAAAGATATCTCTAAGAGCTAATGTTGCTGGTGCGATTTCTATGAAAATTGCCAGAAGAATTTTGCCAAAAAGAATGTTGTTTAGGGCTTCAAAATGACTCTGGAAGTTCAAGACCCGAAAATTTGCTAAAAATAGTAAAGTGTGCTACAATTAAGGAAACTGAAAAGAAAAAAAAAATGAAAGAACAGTGGTGAGGGTCTAGGTGGAATAGGTGGGTGACCACTTGGATCAGTCCTCCCCCCTAGGAAGTAATGGTCTTCATTGCATTGAGGTCCTCCATGAGATAAGGAAACTTCTGTTGAACTTGGTGTTAGAAAATTATATATTACAGAGCAATGGAACACATAGAATATTGCATAAATATAAACATAGAAAACACATAAAACTAGAGAGACACAGATATATGTGGTTCACCCAGTTTGGGCTACGTCCACCCCGAACAACCCGTCCTTCCTTTATATTATCCAGTAAAATGAAGAGACACATCCTACAGTAGATCCACTGTAATATCCTCTGTTTTCTCTCACAATCTCACCTCTTTGTTTCTCGCTCGGAGAATACACATCTATTACGCAACCTCAATATAATGCCCTCATACAAAGAGAGGGGTGCCTTCTAGGGAAAAAAACCCTAAACTAAACATAAGTTCTACCGTCAAATCATATGCCTAATGAATGGCCCAGATTGACTAGAAATTACTATACTTTTACAAGGCAATTTTACATCTAGTTTTAGCTTCGGGGGCGTTGTCCCCGAAACCCCCGCCGGGGACCGCTGGCCCCTGGACCCCTAGCCGGGGAGGATCAGCCCCCCCGAACCCACATGGGGGGGGGACAAGTCCTCCCCGCATCCCCCCGCGTGGAGGGGTCTACAAACTTCCTAGGGCATACATCCGGCTGAAACAAAGACCTCTAAATAATCATGCTCCACACCCAACAATATCCCACTTGGAGAATGATTGTAGCATCTCCACCACTGCTTCATTTGCTGGACAATGACTCCTCTTTGGACCTGGTTGTTTCTCATCTTCATCGTCATCCTTGAAGACCAATTGAAACTGAGCGTATTCTCAGTTTCTCCCTGGTTACAACTTTTGTTAGCATATCTACAGGATTTTGGCTAGTGTGTATCTTTTCCAGCTTCAACTCTCCATCTTTCAACATTGATCGTATGAAATGGTACTTGAGCTGTATGTGTTTAGTCCTAGAATGAAATGCTAAGTTCTTTGCAAGATGAATGGCACTTTGGCTATCACTGTATAACGTGCCCATTGTTAGCCTCATGCTACAGCAGGTTACTCATATTTCATGATTGACATTTTTACAGGTCAAATATGTCATACTATGCATGCTGCAATGCTCCATATTTGCTAAACAATCACCAAAGAAAGAGGCCATGAAAGAATGTTACTTAAAGTTCATCTACTGTATTCAATTTTGAAAAGTCATTCCAGTTTTGTAGAATTTTCAGCTAAAGTGAGGTCCAAACAGCCTAATCTTGGTCTCCCTAGATTTCAATTTCCTATTTTAGAATATAGAGAATGAAAATCTGTCCAAACATCTTAATCTTGGCAGATTCTTAGATAGGTAGAGAATCAAAGGAGCCCAACTGCTTAATCTAGGCCCTTGGAAAAAATAAGGGTAGTTTGCAGATAGGAAGGCACAAAAAGAAAAAATTGAAATGCTGGGTCTGCAAGTCTAAGTGCACCCAAACCAAAAGAAGAAAAAATGTTAAGTAAGTAGGCTGGGTAAGTAGTTTTGAGGTTGCAGAATCTTGATTTCTGATCAATTCTATGTTTTCAAAGTATCATCTCTACTTAGGTCACAGTCATCAGGCAGTTTCATGTGGAGGAGCTCAAATCAGGCATAACTAACTTCCCTTTCTTCCTCTTCCCCAAATCATTGACTAATTTCCCCAAAAAGAGGTCAAGATCTGCTTGATATCTCTTAGTTTCATCATTTTCCATGTCATTAGCCTTGGTGAAGATCTGCTTCACTCAAGGAGGGTCCATACTTTCTCTACAAAGCTCTATCTCCCCTTTAAAGCCTAAGATCTCTGAAACTTGGCGCTTTCTTGTCATTTCCATATTAACTACTGACATTATTATTTAACTCCCTATATATCTCCCCATCCCCCTACTAAAACTATGTAAATAATCCCCTCCCCTTGGTTGAAATATAACCATAAGTATCCCTCTGGGAATTACTAAGTCACCTGGACCTTAGTAACAGCCCTCATCTCCGCATAATTCCCCTTCCCTAGTGTTTGGACCGCTTCCAAAACACAAAGAACCCCTTTCCGAATGCAAAACCCCCCCCGCACATTTTCTTTGGAATTTATTAATATTTGGTTAATAAATAAACCAACGCGCCAAACACATTTAACCCATTTCCTAAAGTTCAAACCCACCGCGCCGTGAAAAATTAAACTTTTAACGTGCGCGCTCTTTTATTAAAATCCGCGCATCTCCCTATCCCATCCACCATCGGATCGCCTTCCCGAGACCCGACGGCCCTTGTTCATATTGGGCGCCCTATTGTAGTGGTACGTTACCACCCGATGTCCGACGGTTTTACCGTCGTACACCGGGACAGGTGGCGGCCTCCCATTGCATCGGGTCGCCCCTGACAGAAACCACCTTCGTACCAAAGGCGGTCCGATGCACAGGCCAAAACCGCCCTCCCCTCACGTAACAGGACTGCCGCATCACCCTGCCACGTTGCCTCCACATCACCTCACACTGCCTATGCCCGGCCCACGTCACCCTGCCACGTGTCACTCCCATGTCACCTTGTTGACGTCACATTCGTATCATATGGTCCCACTGCTGACGCCATCTACCGTACCGCTGACGTCATGCTGACGTTAGCAGCCAAAAAACAGAAAAATTGCGCAAGTGCGAAAGTCGAGCTTCGGAGCTCTGGAATGAAAAACGGAGGCAGTTTTCGATGCGCTACGGGAAATGAGCCATATTGGGGAATATTTAGGGAATCCTTTGGTTCCTTAGCCCTTTTTGCACCGAAAAGGCCCAAAAAAGCTCGATTTTGCCAATTTTAACGTATTTGAAGACAGAGAGAGACCAGGAATAGAGATTAAAGAGTATCAAATCAAATATGCAGATAAAATGCCTGTCAAAGAGTATTAGAAAGCGGCAGAGACTATCAATGTAGCGGAAAAGCGTATCAAAGGAGATTTTCTCAGGGCTCGAGGCCAATCCAACATTAAAAGGAAGGCTCTGAAAGTCAAGAAGCAGTTAAGGAACCATTAAAAGCTCACCAGCACAAATGACTGCACATTAAACTCACAGAAGATTAGTGGACCAGAACTCAATGCAGAGTTATGACAGAACCAGTGCACCAAGTCATACAAGACACCCCATCAACTCAGCTTGATCCAGATGCCTCTGGCGCATCCCAAAGGACTTACTTGCATTTAATTCCAGCAACAATTAGGTTTTTAAAAGAAAAGCTTTTTCCTGCAGACCTGTTTAGGTCAGTTGTAATAAATGACTCTAGATATTTTGCTTATATATACCACCCTGAAAAATGGAGTAGGGGTTGGTTGGTCGATTAGTTGCTTGATCTTTGGTATTTCGATATTTTTCTCAAGCAGAGACTCGCACTGTAACTGTGATACTTTATTTAATCAAAGACTGTTGAAAGCATGGATCCTGAAACTGTCTGTTGTGTGTAATTGGTCGAGAAGTGACTGTGGAATTCCTGTGCTTCTACATGGTTCAATAAGTGTTGCTTAACTCTGTTAATTTTCATGTTTGTCTTATCATCAATCCGCCATCTAAATTGCAGAAAATAAGAATAGTTTAGGAATTGCTTAGCTGCACCTTAGGCTCAATTTCTGCAATTTTTTCATGTTTTCATCGGGAATAGTTATGAACATGCATACTTAAATGATCTTGTTTACGTTGTTTCCTTCACATATGAATGATAGTTTAGGAATTCTTAACTGCTCCTAAACAACCATTCATTCACTTCTCCTCCCTGTCAGTTTTGATGAAAGATTCTTAATTGCCTTTCATCCCTGACCATCATTCCATCCTCTCAGCAAATTGATAATTGTCTCATGTGTGGCTATTCCGCTCCATAATCCTCCTGTGACCAAGAAAACACAACAGCAAGCCTTAGTCCATGACTCCATGCCCAATGGTTTGAAACTTATCACACTTTACCTTGCCTCTCTACTTGAAATTATCTTGAATACATGCCACCTTCCATCCAAACCAAAACCAAAACCCCTAAACCCAACAACTAGCCTAAAATAATCATCAACAAAGTTAAATCATTAAGAGAGAGCCTTCTCTAATTGCAGGTGGGCTAGAACCTGCAATCCAAAGATTGGTTTGTGGTTACCTCGGCCGTATCCCTTCAGGAGCCAAGGGACAACCTGAGTGATAACATAATGGCGACTCCACTGGGGACTTCCTCAGATAATCTCACTAAACCAGTCTGCAGCTCCACAGAGGAAGAAACCGACCTTTGAAAGTCTCGGTCGACCTATGTTTTTAGAAAAAAAATTCCCAAAAAATAAGCTAGAAGCTGGCTCCTAAAAAGCAAACGCGTCATATAAGATCAAACCTTGATCCTAATCGCCCAACTATTTTTGAAAATCCGAATTTAATCCCTAAGATCATTAGAAAACAAAAGTAACAAGAAGATCCAACTGCTTCGAGTCCTAAAACAGTTCAGCCAAGCGGTGTTCCAACCCCTGTCAAAGTTCTATTTCGGTCAACCCCAAGTTCCCTTGGTTCATCACCCCCTTCTCCAAGCAGCTCTTCTACACCTCCATCCTATACTCCTACTACCACTACTACTCCTTCTACCCCAGTTGTTCCTGTTATCCCAGCTGCCCCAGTTTTTCCGCTTATCCCCATCACCATGGCTAATAGATATGCGCCCTTACAGTTTCCTGCTAATCCCAGGGCTATGCCTCAGGACTACTAGACAAAAATCACCTATTTTGATGGCACAAACTCCTGCACCGCCCTATAACATACAAAGAAAATGCAGGATTACTTCGAGAGTTATGAAATTGATGATGACAGCGTGAGAATGAAGATTTTTGTCCAAAGTTTGACCGGTGATGTCAGAACCTGGTTTAGGGCACTTACACCCAATTCCATATTAAACCCTGAAGCCTTATACCAGACATTTATTAACAGATGGGAGAAAAAGAGAGATCCCCTACACATACTATCTAAGTATGATACTATCAAAAGAGGACCTCGGGAAATGGTTTTGGATTACTGTGCAAGGTTTAATAATGTTTACAATGCAATACCACAAAATTTAAGACCTCCACATGATCTCGCTTTGTACAAATTCCTTGATGGCTTTGATGCTGAGATGGCATATCAGTTAAGGGAAAGAGCCCCTCAAAGCCTTGCAGAAATGCAAGATGTTGCTGTTAGTGTGGAGGCGAATCTAATTGCTAAAAGAAATAGAGCCAGAACTGAGAGAAGAACCACCTTCAAGGAAGAACCCTCAACCTTCGATCAGAAGCTAGATGCTATTATCAGTGGCATCCATGGGCTAGGAGACAGAGTGGACATTGTTGAGAGGAAAACTTCATGGGAAGGTCAACAGCCCAATGCCATAAGGAACCCGAACTTCAGAAAAAATCAAAACACAAACGCTGGAAGGGCCAATCCCGACCATGATATTAGGCCTCCTTTCCAAGAAAACTATGCGAAGGCATCCACATCCACTAAGCCCACAGATGGGACTCATATGAACCTGATAGATTCAGAAAATGAACAGCAAGTCTTTCTTACTGAAGAGGAGCGAGAATACCCTGATGCAAAACAATTTCACACCAAGTCGGGAGAGTCTTTCGATTTCAAACAAGGCTATGATACTGCTGTGTACGAGGTACACAAACAATACAAATTGAGAAAAAGGACCATTGATGTCCCCGCATCTAGTAGAACAAAAGATAGCAAACAGCTCAACAAAATTAAAGGAAATGTCACCATAAATCAACCAGCTGACAGCTCTGTCCCAAGCCCGCATCAAGTAACTGTGGAGGATATAACAGACACACAGCCTCCCATTGATCGGCCTCTACCTCCTTCCTCCCCAAAAGAAGATCTGAACAACACTCCAAAAAATCCTCCCAAAACAGAAATACCGCAAACTGTCGTTCATCATAACATTGACATTCCAAAAGAAAACATAGAGAGTATGCCTGAAAAAGAGAAATCTGCCGCTATCAACGCCAATAACTCATTGGAAAAACCATTCAGTTTAGAAGCAGAGATTGGAAAACTCAAGATATCCATTCCCCTCTCAAAACTTGCCAAACATGATGTATATAGGCAACAAATTCAAAGGTCACTTCAACTACCAGAGGTAAGGGATGATGTAAACGTTTTCGACGATACCCCTGAGCTGCTGTTTGGTCCAGAAGTTATTGGAAAATCAACATATGGACTTGTTCCACCTTTTTATGTCAGTATGCACATATATGAAAAAATATTGCATAATGCCATGTTTGACTCAGGTGCCTCGCATAACCTTATGCCCAAAGCTGTAATGGAAATGTTGAACCTTGATGTCACAAGACCGTACAAATATTTGTATTCCTTTGACTCAAGTCAAGTCAAATGTTTAGGCTTGATTAAAGACCTTTGTGTGTCTCTAGTCCAATTCCCCAACAAGACAATCTTAATGGACGTAGTAGTTGCTAACATTCCCACAAAGTATGGCATGCTCCTATCCAGATTGTGGGGAGCAAAATTGCAAGGATCCCTTCAACTTGACCTCTCTTATGCCACTATATCTGTCTTTGGGCAACCAAAGAGACTATATAGAGAAACGTTAATGAAGTATGTGGTAAGCAGTGAGGAAAAGCCCCAAAATTTTCCAATTTACTCAATCCATTCCAATATGGATTCTTTTATTTTATTTAATGATAACACCAGCCCTCCAACTGATGATAAGCCGTTATCTTTGGAGCAAGAAACATACATCAATGAGGAATCGGTTGCCAATACCCATGAAATTGTCTCAACAGTCAAGGCAACCAACAAACAGCAAGAAGAACATCCCGAAACAGAAATTGTAAGTCTGCCCAATCCTCAAAAAACTGAAACTCTCAATACAAACCTCAAACAAGAAATCACATGGTATTTAGAGTTTGATGGTTCTGTCAACAAGTTAGGAGCAGGGGCAGGAGTATGGATTTACAATACACATGATAATCACGCACAAGGCCATGCCTATAGACTCAATTTCAGATGTACAAACAACATGGCAGAGTATGAAGCTCTTCTCTTAGGCCTTAAACTGCTCAAAGTCCTAGGAGCTACTAAAGTGTCCACCCTTTGTGACTCTGACTTGATTATAGAACAAATGAAAGGTAACTTTGTTGCTAATGACAGTAGAATGAGAGCTTACAGGGCTGCTGCCACCGAAATACTCAATTCCTTCAGTGAATTCAAGCTCGCCAAAATTACAAGAGATCATAATATTCATGCCCACAATATAGCAACCTTTTCTAGCACATGCAAGCTTCCCTTTGAACCAAATCACCATTTCACCGCTGAAATAAAACAAAGACCTTCGGTCCCTAACAATGTCAAGGATTGGCAGGTATTTCAAAATGATGCCCAGATTAACAGTTTCTTAACTCTTGAGGGCGAATTTTCCAACACAAACATTGACATGGATGCCATGAACGACTCACAACAGCCAGCAGAAGAAAATCACCTGACTGTAACAGCTGCAACAGCTAAACAAATCCTTAACCCAACTACGTTTAACAACGCAAACGTAGAACAACTGAAACAAATATGTTTAGAGGAAATAACCAAAGCAGAGGATGAGTTTATTGATCTAAAGAGTAATTTTCTACCTGTCAGCCTTACTCCATTAGAAGACATGTTTGATGACAATGATGTGCCCAAAAAGCCAAAAATGGAGCCTCTGAATGCTGCTATAGAAGAACACAACATAGGAACAGTAGAGCAAGCCAGAATGATTAAGTTGTCCAAAAATCTGCCCCCTGATCAAAAACCAAAATACGTGGATTTGTTCAAAGAATTCCAAGATGTATTTGCCTGGAGTTATGAGGACTTGAAGTCCTATGACACCTCAGTGATCCAACATACCATTCCCTTAAAACCGAATCAAAACGTTCAAACAGAAACTTAGGAGAATCAACCCTATGCTTCTTCCCCTTATTGAAAAAGAAATAAAGAGAATGTTTGAAGCAGGTATCGTTGCACCCATCAGATTCTCTGAATGGGTATCTAATTTAGTTCCCACTAGGAAAAAAATAGGAGAGATAAGACTGTGTGTAGACTTGAGGAATTTAAACAAGGTCTCTCTAAAAGACCACTACCCTTTGCCCAAAATGGACCATATCTTACAAAGAGTAGTGGGTTCCTCTAGAATTTCTTTACTAGATGGATTTTCAGGATTTAATCAGATACTTGTTCACCCGGATGACCAAGACAAGACAACCTTTATCACACCATCGGGAACATTTAAGTATGTTAAAATGCCTTTCAGGCTGAAAAACGTCGGTGTGACCTTTCAAAGGGAAATGGATATTGAATTTGCCAAGGAGATACATGATTTCCTTGTTGTATACCTTGATGACCTAACGCCTTTCTCGAAATATGACCAAGAGCACCTTAAGCACTTAAGGCATATTTTCATGACATGCAAGAAATATGGCATTTCCTTGAATCCCAAGAAGTCCCTGTTTGCCCTTGAGGAAGGCAAGATTCTAAGCCATATCATATCAAAAGATGGGATTAGAATTGATCCTGAAAGAATTCAAGCTATCCTCCAAATCCCTTATCCAAGAAACATAAAAGAACTGCAAGAATTCCTTGGAAAGATCAATTTCCTAAGGAGATTTATCCCAAACCTAGCAGAGCTAATAAGGCTATTGAGCAACATGTTGAAGAAGGATGCCAAGGTAAAATGGTCTCTTGAGACCAAGCAAGCCTTCGAGAGTATCAAAACTGCGTTGACTCAAACACGTATCCTCACCAGTCCACAATTCAACAAAGATTTCATCATTTTTTCCTTTGCATCTGAGCACACTATAGCTGATGTCCTATTGTAAAAAGATGATCAAGGTAATGAAAACCCAATTGCTTTCTTCAGCCGAGCTTTCAGAGATGCACCCTTGAAATATCAGATTATGTAAAAGTAGGCTTATGCCCTGGTCAAAGCCATTAAAGATTTCAGAATTTACATCTTATACTCCCACGTGATTGCCTACATCCCAAACTCTGTTCTAAAAGATATATTAACTCAAGAGGGACTAGAAGGCAAAAGAGGCAAGTGGATTGCCAGCATCCTTGAATACGACATTGAGATAAAACCTACCAAACTGATAAAAGGACAAGGGTTAGCCAAACTAATGTCTGAAACAAACTTCCAAGCCTTAGACATTAATCAACTAGACAATGAACCGGAGCTGACGACTCCACAGATCAGTGAAACCTTTTTGCAATCCCCATGGTATGCTGATATTTGCTTTGTATTGTTAAACTTGTGTGCTCCCCCAGGATTGTCCAGAACCAAGAGAAGATTTTTAAGGATGAAATCCTCAAAGTTTTGTGTCATATATGGTGCTTTATTTTGGAAAAATCATGAAGGTATTTTGCTTAATAGTTTGACTATGAATGAAACTAACAGCATCATGAAAGAATTCCATGCAGGGGACTGTGGAGGACACTTATATTGGAAGTCCACTACTGAAAATATTTTAAGGGCTGGTTATTATTGGCCCTCTCTATTTGCAGATGTCAAGAAGTTTGTTGTTTCATGTCACAAATGCCAAATCTTTGAAGGGAAAATAAAATTACCGCCTTTGCCCCTTAAGCCCATTTCAACCGAAAATCCTTTTCAACAATGAGGTCTTGACTTCATTTGAGAAATTCATCCCTCTTCCTCAGGCCAGCACAAGTGGATTCTGACAACCACTGATTATTTCACTAAGTGGATTGAAGCCATCCCATGTAGACAAGCCAACGACTCCACCATTATCCAATTCCTTGAGGGCAATATCCTTTCCAGATTTGGCTGCCCTGAGAAAATCATCACTGACAATGCTGCTACCTTCAAATCCAAAAAGATGATCAACTTCTATCATAAATTCCACATTACCTTGAGCCACTCCACAACTTACTACCCTCAAGGTAATAGCTTGGTTGAATCATCCAACAAAAGCCTCATCAATATCATAAAGAAACTGTTAGAGGAAAACAAAAAGAGCTGGCACAGGAAACTCACAAACGCTCTGTGGGCAGACAGGCTTTCAACTAAGAAATCCCTTGGGATGAGCCCTTATGAGCTAGTATATGGCATGGAAGCCAAATTTCCTTCATCTTTGGGCATTCCTACTATTAAAATGTTGCAGGAAATTCAGGTTGAACCAAATGACATGTAGAGAAGAGTTAATCAAACCATTCATATTCAGAAAACCAGAGAGCAAGTCTATGACAGAGCTCAAATGTTGCAAGAAAAACTCAAAAGTATGTTTGATAAGAAGGCTAAAGCAGAGGATTTCTAGGTTGGAAGCAAAGTTCTAAGATGGGATTCACGAAGAGAGGACAAGGGAAAGCATTCAAAATTCGATTTTCTGTGGAAAGGCACATACATCATTAGCGCTGTGCAAGGCAATAATACATATTTCCTCATGTCTCTGGATGGCAGCACAACTGAAGAAGGCCCTGTCAATGGCCGAATGTTAAAACATTACAATGATCCCTTTTGGCAGGCGGTGTTATTTTCTATACATAAAATGTTTGTATATATCAATGCTTTGATTTTATTTTTTAATAGTCCATGATGCAAAAGCAAGCAGAAGAAAGCAGACAGTGCTTTACAATTTACCAGAAAATCAGTTACGGGAAAGTGTTGTCAGCAGTCCAAAAGTTCAAATCAATCCAACAGTTAGCACTAAGAAGCTTCAAAGCATAGTAATAACAGAAAGATCAAGGCAATCTGACCTGCTATTCTTGGCTTCTCACAAGGAAAAATCGTCCCCAAGCGGAGCCACTGTTAGCCTCCTGCTGCAGTAGGTTACTCATTTTTCATGATTGACATTTTTACAGGCCAAATATGTCATACTTTGCATACTACAATGCTCCATATTTGCTAAACAGTCACCAAAGAAAGAGGCCATGAAAGAATGCTACTCAAAGTTCATCTACTGCATTCCAAATTTGAAGAGTCATTCCAGTTTTGTAGAATTTTCAGCTAAAGGGAGGTCCAAACAGCCTAATCTTGGTCTCCCTAGATTTCAATTTCCTGTTTTAGAATATAGAGAATGAAAATCTGTCCAAACATCTTAATCTTGGCAGATTCTTAGATAGTTAAAGAATCAAAGGAGCCCAACTGCTTAATCTGGGCCCTTAGAAGAAATAAGGGTAGTTTGCAGATAGGAAGGCATAAAAAGAAAAATTGAAATGCTGGGTCTGCAAGTCTAAGTTCACCCAAACCAAAAGAAGAAAAAATGTTAGGTAAGTAGGCTGGGTAAGTAGTTCTGAGCAAGGATAATTTTAGGGGCGAATGTTCGCCCTTTGGCGAAATTAAGGGGTTTTAAATTTTTAGTGGGCGAAAATTTTGTATCATAGTACATTTTTATAAATCACCTCAAATAGCCCACCTTATTTTAAGGGAGAGGGTAAAAAAGGTAAATTTAGCCCTTAAAATTAGGAGTTACAACCTTCCATTCGCCCATTTTCAAGAATAGGTTTTATTTAAGTGAATCCTATGGGCCAAATACCATATTTATAAAAGAGATATGGTAAATTAATAAAAATAT
>APFE030643384.1:37539-73114 GCA_000404065.3 Pinus taeda
TTGTAATCTCAGTCACTGAGGGATGACTGTAATGAAAAAGGTAATATTCCATGGTTTGAATTTCCCCTCTTACTAAATATTTAAATATATCACCACAATTTAGCTGTCAGTTAAAGGAATTGTATTTGATTTGTAAACAATTCATTGCTTGATTTATAGATTTTGATTTTTTTTATTTTTTTCTCGGATTTGGTATGAGATATTTTCCAAGATTTGGGTTCCCTAGTTTCCCCACCATAGTACGAGGTTTATATGATATCATTAAATATTCTTGGAACATTACAACTTTTCCAGTAAGTGTGCTTTGAAACATTGTTGTTGCTTTTCCATGGTGTTAATGCAAATAAGCATTACAACTAGTGCCATTATTTAGATCAAGTGCCAAAATCTAGGTGGTCTTGTAATGATGGAGTGATTGTTTTATAGCTACTAAGGTCATATGCATTTTTATCTCTTATGTTGTCCTAAGATATTCAAATTCAGAATAAGAATTCAGGTCTCGTTTCCACTATAGATTGTAGTCAGTTTCTTGAACATAATATATAGTAGATTATCTTTTACTAATCAACTCTGGATGTGATCCCTCGCAGGAAAGAAAAATCAAAGTGACTTTGATTTCACATTGATTTGTCAAAAAATCCACACAGGAAAGGAGATTCAAAGTGACTCTATGATGGCCATTATTTCAAGCCAGGTGGTCGCACTCCCTTGATCGTGAGCACGATTGTGATCAAGATGTAAGATTGCGTAGTCTAGATTGATTTTTTAGCAGTGATAGTTAGTGGGCTCATTCACAAAAGCTTCTATTTCACTAATCCTTTTTATAGAGTTGTCAGATTCAATTTCCAAAGGTTTTAATTACACTATAGAGTTGAGTTTTGAGAGAGTTGTGATTCACATGTTAAGTATAGCAGATATGACACTTGAACGAAGACAAGCATAGTAGAGGTATTAGACTCTATTATAAGCTTACCTGCATATTATAAGGGACTTGGTTGGATTTTTTATAATTTTATAAACAAGTTCCATGTCGTGGAAATGTGAAAAAAAACAGTGATATTTCCACCATGTGGCTCTTGTCATATATGGTTTTATACCTTTTCAAAAAATTCTCTAAGAGTTCACAATGCTAAGATTCACTAGGAATTTACAAAGTTTTATTATTTAGTGAAAGACTTGCCAAGATATTATAAGATTTTATAATTGAGTAAAATATTCGCCATGCCTGGTGAGAGATTCGCCAAAAAATTATATATACATATTATATTATTGATAAAATCGCCTTCCATTTTTCCTATATACCATGGAGATTCGCCCATTTATTATATTTATAAATTTAGGGGGGGTTCTTAAAATTTTCCCTGGTCTTGTTAGTTGACTGAGTGATTTCTTCTATATGGATATGGGACCCCTTAATTCCCTCTTTTGATCCTTCTAGTTCTCATGATTTCTTGGAAGTTGATTTCCCTTCACAGGAGGAACTTTTGAAAGCTATGAGTTTTAACTACGAAAGGAATCCTTGGCCTGAGCCCCACCAGGTGATTGTCCTGAAGAACTATTATGTGTAAACTGCAAGGGTACGTGGCTCCTTGTACCATATTGTACATATAAGGTATGCATTTTTTATTTTTGTATTCTATAACATAATCTTTTATGTGAAGTTTATATATTGTATGTATTAACTTCTTGTCTAGTGTTCCTAATTATGTCTACAAAACTTGAAAGACTTCTCCTTTGGACATTTTTTATTGTTGATCTGCTCTGAGGGGTATTTATTCTTGAAACTAGCATATGGGTTAGGTTTTTCACCTTCATTATGCATTTCTCAGTTTCCTTTCCCATTTTGACCTTTGGATTGACCCCACCAAGATATGATGCAAAACCTTCTCATTGTTGAAATAGTACCTGAGGTAGTACCTTGTTGTCACTTGGCACGCATGCTGAAATTTTCTTCTTAGGCTCGGGAGTCCTCTTTAGTCCCACCATGAACTATGCATTGAAAACTCAATCTCTTACTTGTTCGCTATTTTTCTGTCTTTATACCCTACGAATCCTTGGTCTTGACTTATAATGTTGTATTGTATGTTGACCATTTGTACCTTTTGGCCTTAAGCCATCTTAACTTGGACTCATGTTTAAGGCACCGGTTGACCATGTATTTTGCGAAATCAACCTTGCAATCACTTAGCCTTTGCAACTTGACACCCTCTTACCTATGGAAAGAGCATTCCTTTCAGTGTCACTCACGAGTTTCATCACCATGCATTGACCATAGGAATGTTCCCCTCCCAGGAACTAGCACATCTGTATTTGGAAACCCATTCTTTCCACTCTACTATAGCATGCTTTTATTCCTTTTCAAGCTCTATAAATATGAAAAAGATAAAAAACTATATATTCCAAAAAGAGTGGTAAAGGGATATTTCCATAATTGATGGCAGCTAGAGTAAGTTGTGTTGGCCTTGAACAAAGCACTCAAAAATAAGCCTTTCCTCCATTGCGATGGACTTTAGTTTGACTTAGGAGAGCCTTAACCTTGTTATTGAGTCAGTACTGCTCCAATTGGTTATCTCTTCCACTCATATGGAGAGTTTCTGTATGCCTCCTCCATGAAAAACTTATAAAAAGTTATCATATGTTGCCATGTAGTCACATTTGTGTTGTGCTCTTGTTCAAGGGAAGTAAACTTGAGTTAGCCTTTCTGTGGTGTCTCTTGACCTATTTTTCAGTTGGTCGTCCCTAGTTGTGAGAGTCATTTTCATTATCACATCACCTATGTGGTCCTTTGCTCATGATGGTTTGAGAAGGTATCCATTGACTTCTTGTTGGCAAGTCTCACTCTTATCTACTATGACAAATTTCTCTGATAGTGGATCTAGAGCTGCACCCTAGCCCTATTTTCATTATTGATAGGTCACCTTGTGCTCAGCATCGATCAATATCATGACTCTTTGACTCAACAACATAACCACACTCTCACAATATAACAATACCTTCTTATGATCTCAAACCTCAAACCAATAGTATCTCCTCACAAATTCTTCAAAGTCCAGCCTTTGATCACTATGATGAGTGCTCAACTTACATAGAAATGTAGGTGGTTTTGTCATAAATTGGACATTGAATGGATTTCCAATTTGGGAGTTAATTTCCATGGAGGAAGGGATGAGAGGATAGGAGGTTATTTGATTCATTCCCTATCCAATTTCGAGCTCATAGTAGAGGATAAGAGGTGGGAATCTTCTAAAATGGTCTCGAATGTAGGAATATCCCTAGAACCCTTTGAATATTTCACTCATATGGTGGTGATTATCAAATGCAAGCTCATCAATAGTGACAATATTTCCATTATGAGGGAAATACATCACTCGAAAGAGTGAAGACACCACAACATTCATGGAATAGAAAAATCATGCCCAAGTAGAATATTAAAGTCTAAAGGGTGATCAACCACCATCATATTGATAAAAACAGTCTTCCCACCTAAAGTAATAGGAAATTGAGGAAGAACACCTATAGATTCACCAGGTCTTCTATTATAGGCTAACAACTGATTGTGAGATGCCAACAACTCTGGAGAACCCAAAGTTTTCCATGTGAAAGAGGATATAATACTTGCAGAGGATCTTTTCCAGCATACATCGATAGACATTTGTGGAATTAAGTCTAACTTTTACTTGGAAAGGTGCAGCAGACTGAAGACGAGGCTCGACAAGGTTATCCCAATCAAAGGAGACACTCCTAGAACTTGGAGGGGGTGCATTTGAAGAGACCAGAATGTCCCCTAGGCTAGAAGAATTTGTACTAGAAATAAAAAATATTATGTTGTTAGGCACTTTACTCCACAAAAGAGGAGTGTAATCAACCAGAGATTGCACTCACTCGACCACTTCATCAACCAAATGTTGATGAGACAGTTGAGAAACCATAACAAATTCACAAGTAGAAGAACCTTCAAATACGGACCATATCCTTTGTACCTCTGGAATATGAGGGAAAAAATGAGTAAGATGGTCTCCCTTACATATCTTACAAGGTAACTTAGGTTTAAAACATCTACTCTTAGGTTTCTCATTAACATCCATTCTGGAAACATGACTAACATTGGTTGGTGGAAAGTTCCTAACATGACTCGTAGAGGTTAGTGACTCTTTCCCATGAGATATAGGGATTGTTCCCCCAGCCATACTCACAAAAGAAGGTGAGTCAACAAAAATATGACTCACATTGGTAGGTGACTGATTTCTCATATGACTTGCAGTGACTAGACTTATGCCCCAAGCATGACTTGCAGTGGCTGAAAGCTCATCTCCAACATGACTAGCAGTGGTTGATGATGAATTTCTTGTATGACTTGTAGTGACTAGACTTATGCCCCTAGCGTGACTTGCAACAGATGAAAGCTCATCTCCAACATGACTAGGAGAGGTTGCTCATGATCCATGGATAGAACTATTTTTCTTCTTCATCTTCCTCTTTCTCTTATGTTTATGTATCTTATTTCAAGGGGAAGGAGAAAGAGGAATCCTAGATTTATCTATTAAAGCATATGAATAATTAACACCCATTTGATTCCCTTGAAATAAAGCACTCATCTCAAAAGCTTCAGTAACATCAGGAATATTTGGAGTGGACGATAGCAAAACTAGTAGTCCAACACTCAATCCAGGAATATTTAATGTGGCCATCAAGGGGGTACCAATGTTTCCAAAGAAAGGAAAATCATAAGTATCCCCTTTTAGAAGGGTACCTTGGCTGGTCTCCATAGGAATATTGGCCACACCAAACGTATTCATAGATCCTCCCCTTACGGGAATGTACAAATGACTTTCTAAGGAAGAGAGATGCACAATTAGAACCTTTGCCATTAAGGAGGCAACTCTACAACTTTCAAAAACAAAGATCAAAATCCTTTCAAGATTGACGGAGTGGTAGGTTGGTCACTCAGAATCTAAGGTCCAAAAGTGACAAGACAAAATCACCTAAAGCCGACTAAATACAAAGAGAAAAGAGCACTCAACTATAAATTCCCTAAGGGTGCAACAATCAACCAAATTCCAAGTATTTTCACTCTAGGCAATGAGGACCAGACCCCAAAATACAAGAAAGTGAAGTAAGGGACCTTCGAAAGATAGTTTTAGATAATAATGGCCCAAGCTTACCAGCAGAGGTAACATAAACAATTACGCTGACCTCCACACAAAAGCCTTTGCCAGTGCAAGCACCCAAGCTTCGCAATGGTACCCCTCTAGAAGTACTAGTGAATGTGACGGAATGTCTGCCTTAGGTGTTGTAGGATTCACCTCCACAGCCACCTATGTGATCCCTAGGAAAAGAATCTATGGGCAGCAATTCGTATCAAAATCCAAGAAGAACAGTCTTGGGGAGATATCCAACAAGTAGGAGAGGGGGTATCTCTCTTCCTTGTCATGACTCTCCCTTGTGATTGACTCCGAGTGGATTGACTCCGAGTCATGAATCTTTCTTGGTCTTTCTAACGACACTGGATTTCACTCATTATTCAACATTTATGTTTGATAGTTTGAGTGGTCTTGGAGAGTTAAATCTCCACTATCCTATTCCAAGGCCCTAAAGAACTAAACTTGTTGGTGCAATTAATGAAAAATTAGAAAATTTCTAGATCCTTTTATTTAAGCACCTCAATTTAAGACGTTGTTCTTTAAGTTATGGCTAAAATGAGAGTGAAACTTATGATTTTTTAACTCAAAATAAATCAATAGAAACTTAGTTATATTAAAATTCAACTATTTTTCTTCGATGAAAAGGGATTTCTATAAAGTTATATGAATAAACTTGTATAAGAAAATTTTTCCTTTTTCAGAAAACACACTACACATACTCAAAATCTAACAAAAGGACTTAAATGCCTTCAATGCAAACTATCCTAATGCAAACTATAATTATGGTGCATGGATGCTCATACAAGAAGAAAATATGTTCCTTCACATTATCAATAGGCAAACTTTACTACAAATAAGTCACAAATCCAAATACTAACTTCCCTCGAAACCAAGCAAAACCAATTGAAAAAGATCACAATTTCTCCAAAAAAACAAAACAAACCAAATATAAAAACTTGAAAAGAAAAAGAAAAGCAAAAACTATGTTTTTTGTCTTTTTCTTTTAAAAAAACCAAAGAAATATGTTAGGTCACAAAAGACTACTAAACTTCAAAGATCAAGAAACAAGAATAACGAGTCCCAAAACTTTGCAAGTTATGCAACTCATTAATGAAATGAGACTTGAAATGAGAAAGGTCTATAAACTTGCATTAAATGATCTAAAGAACAGTATAAAGGACTTCAGCAAACCAACGTAGTGTGAAGAAAGAGTCTCGATATTGTCGAAGAGACACTCAAAAACCATGAAAGACAAAATAGGTGAACCAAAAAGGAAAGGAAAGAAAAGCAATATGAAAGTAGGGTTATAAATGAAACTAAAATCAATTTCTTGTTTTGGAAAGATAGAACAACAAAGAACTTCCAACAAAAGTCTTGAACCCAAAATGCAAACTTAAACCTTACTAAAAAATAAATCCTAGGTCAACTAGGTTTTTCACCGAGAAGAAGATTTGAAATTGAAAACTTGCAAGGGAGCAGAGCTCTAGTCATAGTGAACAACCAGAAAATAGAAAAAGTCACAATGCAACAGACTCAACTGGGCAAGAGATTTTGAAAAATCAATTCAAAATTAGCTATACATGACTGTGAAAAGGAGAGGCATGCACACGTGTTTCAAACACAGGAAAATTGCGTATACGTGAATCTATTTGAGGAAACAAGTGTGTATACACTACTGTATCCCTAAAAAAATGCATAAAAAAGGCTCAATCAAGGAAAAAAAAAATGAAGCTCTAATCCAAAAGACGAGACTTGATGCCTAGGAAGCCAATAAGTAACTCACACTGTAAAAACAAGAAATCAAGAAAACAAAACCTAATCAAGAACAAAAAACCCAAACTAGGAAAAACAAGAATGCTTCCCAAATGGAGTCACCAATTCTGTTGTGGGAGAGAACACCCTAGGATATTGGGTTGAAAACCCCAGTAGAATAGAGGGAATACAACATAAATAAACACGTAGACAAATAGTCTAAATGCTTAAACTATTGAATTAAGAAGAAGTGGTATTACTTAGAGGTCCTACGTTCGAGGTCGATCCCATAGGGTCCAAACCCTCTATTCCTTCCAATGCCTTTAGAATGTATAACTTATCCAAGCAAAGTATATACAAAAACACTAACAGGAATCATGTTCATGACATAGCTATTAAATCATATAAGCAGGTGTGCAAATGAGAATTAACATAAGATTCATAAGAAAATCATAACATAGATTAATTCATAAACACAATAAATATCAACAACATAACAACATTTGTTTATTGATCTACGCTAAATGAAATGTGGAAAACTACAATGTGAGTCTTCCTCTAACTCCAAGTGGAACCGTCCTACCTAGGCCTCATCAATATTTCTCCATTGATATACACAAGGATGTCATAAAAGGGATGAAGGATATCTCAAAGAATGAAACAAAGGTTCCCTATAACTTGGGAGTTCAAAAGCCACAAGAATTTATTCAGACTTGATCGGGGATGTAATAAACTATAATATCAATATCTCATCTCTCATGCCCTTAGGCCTTCCCATTGAGGTTTATTTATACTTCTTCAAATTAGTTTTTTCAGTTGGGAAACAGTTGGGCCACAGGCTACAATAGGTGAGTAATAGGTAAAACCCATAAACTCCACCCGAATTTAAATAGATTATTTATTTTTTAGTGTTTCAACACATACACATGGGATGGGTATTGACTGAATTTTGTGTACATGCTTTTTATACAGGGAAAAATAGCGTATGGGAAGTAAAACAATACTTTTTAGAATTTGAACCGTGTCTGGAAAGGAAGGGTTGCTCTAGGCCATAACGGGAGCACCAAATATACCAAGAGTCATAAATGGTGCTATAACAATGTGAGAGGAATTTATAAACACCCAAGTGTAATCCAACATCAAATATTATCTCTAAAATATGACAAGAACTGAGTAAAGGATGCACGAGCAAAGGAGCATGAGTTTGGAGAGGATTTCTATGTTTTTAGGGTGTGGATTCCTTGAGAAACTAGGTCGTAGGTCTAACGTAACGAGCAAGGACATTGGAGTACACGTCTTGGACAAATTTGAGTGCATATCTCTTGTCGACCTAGGCTATTGGTTTAGGAGGTAAGTTTGGTGTATCTTTGTGCTACATTTGTTTGGTATTGTCTCTGTTTAGGAATGTAGTTGGGTATTGTAGGTACATCATTGTTGTAGGGCTTTTTTAACTAGGAAAAATGGTTAGTTAAGATCTTCTCTCCTAGTGTTACACAATATTTTGTCACTCCTCTTGCACTTCCTTGTGACATACCGTGAAGTGCCCAAAACATGATCATTATACAGTATACTCATCAATGTATACAACTCAAATCCCTCCTTGAATTTTTCTTGTAAAATCCCTCGAGCTTCCCCCTCAAGTTTTCCCTAAAGAAATGGCTCTTGAAACCCTAAAATGAGAGTCATTACCCTTATGAAGCTCAAAGCCGTGATGATTGTGCATTTCACCTTGTTAAGCCAGCAATGGAACCACTTTATTCTCTCCTTCTTGCGATGGTCTCAAAGGAATTTTTCCCAAAGAGAATTAGAATCTTCATGATCTAGAAGCTTCGAGAGTAGTGAGGTGGAGGTGTTTTCACATAGATGAGGTTGAATCCTCTTAATTTGACCTCTTCATGTCATCCGTATCAACTACCTCCTTAAGCTGCGGGCCTAATCCTATCTTTCGATGATCTGAATTGGATCCATGAAGATAATCAATATGCCATCATTGTATCAAATCAGGATGGACTTCAAATTTGTAAACAAAGAGTGATCAGGAACACTTTTGACAGTGGCAATTTGTAGCCAGAGAGGAACGACGAGGACCTTGGTCAAAGTGCGCTGACCGAGGCCCATGGAGTCTGCGCAGGAGGAAAAACTGGCCATTAGGAAGCCTGGGTTGGGAAACAGAGGGCATTTCTAATGTATAATTAGCATTGGGAAAAACCCCTCGAGAAGGAGAGGCCCCGAAGCACTCGGTCGCATGGAAGTCAAGAAAACCATGGGGAAAGCAATAAGGGGAAAGGTGGGACCCACACTCCAAAACCGGCAGTATACCGAGGGCACCCTTAGGCAGTAAGCAGATTTGGAGAAAAATGAGCGATTCCATTCAGTGCCTGACGTGTTGCAGGTGGAGGAGAGAGGAAACCATATCTCATTACACGTTAACATTCAAGAAAGTCAACCACACAAAATGAGCAAATAACATCGGATCTGGGAGCTCCAGGTCTAACGGCGAAGATCATGCCTGATGGAGAAACTGCATGTGATAGGGGATTAAGCCGCGACATAAAGAATTATGAAGTCCAATTTGACCACTGAGATGGCAGATGAGTCATTCCACAGTGTAACTGGAAAACCGAATTGACGAGGAAGAGTTGTCATAGTTCGCAAGAGGACAAGTGGCCACTCCTTGTGAGATGTTGATGATGACACAGAGACAGGGAATTCCAAGTGAAAACCAGCAGGCGATCTGATGGAGGTGGAAGTGTAATCGAATAGTTGTGAGATAGATTTGCTTTAAGCCATGAATAAACACAGAACAAAGGACACATATAAGAGAATGAAGACATGGAAAAGAAGAGACAATGAAGAAAAAAGTAGAAAAGGCAGAGGGTCGAGCTGACGTGTAGCATAAGACAACATCAAGTAGACACAGAGCTTGAGAGGTTCAAGCCATCCCTGAGAGGATCTATCGAGAATTGAGTACCACATTGGGCTCCTCCCATTAAAGACCAGAGAGGTCAAGTTCTGGTAAGGAAAAGAGTTTGGGCACTCTAGTGGCTTGGGGGATCCAACAACCACCCTACCAAACCTTATCTTTTTCAGGAGATTCAAAGTGAGCTCCTCATTATAATTATCTGCTTTAAAGACACAATAAAAGAAGGCCACCACTGAAAACTAGACTGGAGATGTAGCCCTAGAGGATAAGGTGAACTCCTTATTAATTGTTGTGTTCTTGTATTTTCTTACTGTGTTTCTCTTGTTGTTTTCCATATTTCGATTTTCTATGTATTTCTCAATCTCATCGATCCGTTGCCTAAAATAACATAGACACGCACCAGCACATGAGTCTGTAATACCTTCATTTAATAATTATTTAACTTAGGTCACTCAAGGGTGATTTTCAGATCAAGTGGTATCAGAGCTTTCGTCCGTGAAGGTTATACAAGATTGTGCTGGTTTAGCTGTTGAATGCTAACTAGATCAAAGCTCAAATTAGGAGAAAGAGAGTTGGTTGAAACTAACTCTAAAATTTGGAGAGTCCATCCTCGGAAGATAATGTCAGAGGAAGGCTCTATGGGGCCAGAGCCTCAATTCATAAATAGTTTCCTAGCCATAAAGTCCATGGTAGAAGAAATGTATAGGGACTTTAGAAAACACAAAGATGAAGATTCATCAGGCTCTAAACAAGACAAAGGAGAGGATGAGTCTGATTTCCATGACCACTCAAAAGGAAAAGGGAAAGAGGAAAGCTTTCTCACACCTCCTAACAGCCCTGAACACAAAAAGAAAGCATCGTTGATCAAACTAGATGTAAAATTTGATCTACCTATATATGATGGAGAGTTAAATGTAGAAAACATGGAAAATTAGATTAGACAAATTGATGTTTATTACAGAGTACAGAACATCGATTTAGACAAGAGCAAGATTCAGCTGGCAAGCCTACACCTTGGAGGCATTGCCTTGGTTTGGTGGGAAGGCAGAACCCAAGCTGACATGAAAATACATGGTAAGACCATCTCTGTCTGGAGTGAATTTGTTTATGCAATCAAAAAGTAGTTATATCCATTGGCCTACATGCAGTAAGCCATGATGAGTTGGAAAAATCTTCTGCAGTTGAAAGGGAAAAGTGTGCAAGGGTACACTCAAGAATTTAGAAAGAGAACATTGATTCTAGTAATCTCATTAGATTCACCAGAGACTCTGTTGAAGTACATTGGTGGTCTACACAGCTACATGAGGCACACCATCCTCATGTTTAATCCCACTAGTATAGATGAGGTATTTTTACAAGCTACTCATCTAGAAGCTAGAGAAAAAAATGGAAGTCCAAAAGTTGGGGGACCATCCCAACCCACTGCAAGCAAGAACAAGGAGAAAAGAAAGTAGAAATGGAAAGCAAGGAAGGCTAACACTGCACAGAAAAGTGAAGCTTCATGCACTCACTATAGAAAGGATTGGCATGATGATGAGCATTGTTGGATTCTGCATCCAGAGCTAAGACCTAAGAAATTCGAGGGCAAGAAGAAGAAGATTGTTGCAGCTATTCAAAAAGATTTGGGGTCAAGCTCGGGAGATGAAACAACCATTGCAGCCACAGGTATAAAAGGTAAGAATTCTGAAGCATCTACTAGTAATTCTGCTCAATCTATTATTGATGAAGAAAATGAGAGAAAAAGGAATGAGCTTTTCCATATTCGAGTTATTACCAAACATCAAAAGATTGATACTTTGTTTGATAGTGGCTCACAAGTAAATTTGATTTCTGAAGCAGTTGTAAAGAAATTGGGATTAGCAACTAAACCTCACAAGAAACCATGCCTATTAGGATGGTTGAATGATAAAGCACAACTACAAGTGACTAGACAGTGCAAACTCAAGTTTTCTTTTGGGTCAACATTTATAGATGAGGTTGAATGAGACATAATTCCTTTGGATATATGTGGAATTGTTTTAGGAAGTCCTTACTTGTATGATAGGAAATCTATTCTCTATAGAGCTGAGAACAAGTATTCACTTGTTAAAGATGGAATCAAATACTTTGTAAGATCTCATAAGCTCAAGAATAATTATACTCTCATAAACTCATGGCAGATGAAATGAATGATAAATTCATGCAAACAATTGTTACTAATGGTTGGAAAGGAAAGGAAACCTGGTAAAACCAATGTATTTAAGGGATGTAATGCTAAACATCAAGTTGTTTTAGAAAAGGTTGTTTGAGAGTATGATATCTTGTTTCAAGAACCTAAAGGTATACCACCCAAAAAGGAAATAGTGCATGATATTATTTTGCAGCAAGATTCTCCATTGCCTAACATTGGAATGTACATGTTGTTTGCTTTAGAGAATGCTGAAATCAAGAAGCAGGTGCAGGAGTTGCTTGAGAAAGAGTTCATCAGACCTAGCATGTCACCATGTGGGTCACCAATCGTTTTGGTGGGAAAAGGAGATGGCTTGTGGAGAATGTGCATTGATTACCGAGTACTGAATAAGATAAGAATCAAAAATTGTTATCCCCTTCCTCACATACATGATTTTCTGGATCAATTGAAGGAAGCTGTTTATTTCTCCAACCTAGACTTGCACAATGGATACCATCAGGTCAGAGTTGCAAAACAAGATGCATGGAAGACTGCTTTCAAAACAAAGCAGGGATTGTATGAGTGGTTGGTTATGCCTTTTGGCTTAACTAATGCTCCTGCTACTTTCATGAGATTAATGAATGATGTACTCATACCATTTCTTGATGATTTTGTTATTGTGTATCTCGATGACATTCTGATTTTTAGTAAAATGTGGGAAGAACACTTAAATCATGTTAAGCAGACATTGGATGTTTTGAAAAGAGAAAAACTTCATGTTAAAATCTCAAAATGTGAATTTGGCAAAACATCTCTAAATTATTTGGCTCACATAGTAGGGGGTGGTGAATCGAAGATAGATCCCTCTAAGGTGGCAGTCATTGTAAACTGACCTAAACCCAAATCTGCTACAGAAGTTAGAATCTTCTTAGGGGCAGCACAATAGTGGGGGAAGTTCATTTCTAACTTTTCCTCAATTTCAGCTCCCTTACATGCTTTAACAGGATTAAATAAGGTGTTTCAGTGGGGAGGAAAACATCAAAAAGCCTTCGACATGTTGAATGAAAAGATTAGTACAACACTTGTACTAGCACTACCTGATCTTCAAAGACCATTTGAGATCCAAAGAGATGCCAGTGAGTATGCCATGGGAGCAATGTTGACATAGCACAGTAAACCCATATGTTATCATTCTGAGACTTTTAATCCTGCAGTAGTTAACTATCCTACATATGATAAATAATTGTATGCATTAGTTCAGAGTGTGAAAAAGTGGAAACATTACTTAATGGGCAAAGAGACAGTAATTCATATTGATCATCAACCACTTCAATATCTACACTCCCAAACTAAGTTGCAGCAATCGAGACACTATAGATGGATGGTTTTTCTACAACAGTTTCATTTAGTCATCAGATATAAAAAGGGCATACACAATAAAGTTGCAAACATGTTATCTGGACCCATTATAAATGCATCTACTATGCTTAAGCATAATTCTTTGCTACATGAAAGCTACATTGAACAATATGCTCAAGATGTAGACTTTAAAGATGTATATTCAACTTTAAGTCAAGGTAAAAGAGTAGAAGAATTGGATTATCATGTAAAGGACCGACTCGTATACCATTGTGGGAAGTTATGCATTCCACAAATTGAGAGAGTAAAGATAATTAGAGAAGCACATACTTCTTTGATATCAGGTCACTTTGGGGTAAGTAAAAGAGTTGCACAACTACAAAGATTTTTTTATTGGCCAAAAATGAACAAGACAACTTTTAGATATGTAAGAGGGTGTACTATCTATGCTAAAAGCAAGCCCAACAATAGAAAACTAGGCTTGTACACTCCATTACCTGTTGCTTCTCACCCTTGGGAAAGTGTTTCCATGGATTTTGTTGGAGGACTTCCTAAATCTAGCAAGTGTCATGATTATCTATATGTTCTTGTGGATAGGTTCAACAAAATGTGTATTTTGATACCTTGTAATAAATAGATTACAGCTGAACAAACTACAAAATTGTTCTTTGAACATGTATGGGTTCATTTTGGGTTACCCACTTCCATTGTATCTGATTGAGACACCCGATTTATGGGGAAGTTTTGGTCAAGTCTGTGGGAACTGATGGACACCAAATTGAAGAAAAGCATAGTTTTTTATCCACAAACTAATGGCCAGACAGAAGTAGTTAATAGGAGATTTATCCAGTTACTCAGAGGATATTGCAGCAAACATCCTAAGCTTTGGGATGAACATCTGTGTTATGTGCAGCATGCTTACAATAGAGAAAAAAATTCTTCTACACAGACATCTCCTTTTGAGACTTGTTTTGGTTTCACACCAAGGTCTCCTTTGGATTTTGTCTTTGGTGAAGACACCACAGTTGAGGGACACACTGATGTCGATAAGGAAACTAGGTTCATTGAACAAATCCAGGGGATCCACCAGGTAGTATAGGAATAGCTGGAAAAGAGCCAAGCCAAATACAAGGCAAGGCATGACAAGCATCGAATGGAGCATAGTTTCCAAGTTGGTGACCAAGTCTAGCTGTATATTAGCAAGGACAGGATGCAAGATGAAGGTAAAAATCTAAAGCCTATCAGGCATGGACCTTTCAAAATACTTGAGAAGATTGGTGAAAATGATTTTTGCCTTTATCTACTAGCTTACATGCACATCTACTCAGTCGTAAATGCAGATTGCTTGAGATTTTTTTAACCCTCTCTAATTGAGGATCCTAAAGAGTAGAGTCAATTGCCTTGTATTGATGACCTGCTACCTGAATATCTTAATGAATTGCAGGAAGACACAATTCTGGACAAGAAGGTGAGGACGATGCATAGGGGAGATGTTGAGTACCTTAGAATTGGGCTCAAGGGTTCAAATTCGAGCAATGAAAAATGGATAGAGATTCAACAAGTGAGAAAATTGTACCCTCACTCAGTCGATGCTTGAAAACCAACTTTTGGTGGTCCAAAAGATTTTTTATTGGGAAGGCAATGATCTGAATTGGATCCATGAAGATAATGAATATGCCATGACTGTATCAAATGAGGACAAACTTCGAATTTGTAAACAAAGAGCGATAAAAAAGACTTCTGACAGTGGCAATTTGTGGCCAGCGAGGAACGACGAGGACCTCAGTCAAATCATGCTGACCGAGGGCCATGAAGACCACCTAGGAGGCAAAACTAGCTGTTGGGAAGCTCAGATCAGGAAACATAGGGCATTTTTGATGCGCAATTAGCCACTAATCGTGCATCGCTCGGAAAAACCCCTCGAGAAGGAGAGGCACCGAAGAACTCGGTCACATGGAAGTCAGGAAAACCATGGAGAAAGCGCTAAGGTGAAAGGTGGGACCCGTGGTTGAAAACCGGCAGTATTTCAGGGGCACCCTTGGGCGGTAAGTGGATTTGGAGGAAAACGAGCGATTCCATTCAGCACCTGAGGCGTGGCAGGAAGATGAGAGATAAAACCACCACCCATCTTATGCTAACGGTCGAGCAAGTCAACCACATGAAATGAGAAAATAACGTTGGATCTGGGGGCTCCAGATCTAATGGTGGAGATCACACCTAATGGGGAAAAGGGATGTGACAGGGGATTAAGCTGTGGCATAAAGAATTCTGATGTCCGATTTGACCGCTGAGATGGTGGGTGAGTCATTCCACAGTGTAACTGGAAAACCGAACTGACAAGGAAGAGCTGGTGCAGTTCGCAAGAGGATAAGTGGCCACTCCCTGTGAGCTATTGATGATGATGTAGAGACAAGGAATTCCAAGTGAATAGCAGTAGGCAATCCGACGAAGGCGGAAGGAGAATCGAAAAGTCGTGAGATAGATGGGCTTTAAGCCTTGAACAAACATAGAACAAAGGACACAAAGAAGAGAACGAAGAGAGGGAAAAAAAGAGACAGTGAAGAAAAAAGCAGAAAAGACAGAGGGCCAAGCTAACTTGCAGCATAAGGCAACATCGAGCAGACAAAGAGCTTGAGAGGTTCAAGCCATCCATGAGAGGATCTATCTGGAATTGAATACCACATTGGGCTCTGTGCACTCTAGTCGCTTGGGGGATCGAAGAATCACCCTACCAAACCTTATCTATTTCAGGAGACTCCGAGTGAGCTCCTCATTGTAATTTCCTGCTTTAAAGACACAATAAAAGAAGGCCACCATTGAAAGCTGGACTGGAGACGTAGCCCGGGAGGATAGGGTGAACTCCTTATTAATTGTTGTGTTCTTGTATTTCCTTACTGTGTTTCTCTTGCTATTTTCCATATTTCCAGTGTCTGCCTATTTTACAATAACATCAATCCATTGCCTAAAATAACGTGGACACACACAAGCACATGAGTCTGTAATACCTTCATTTAATAAGTATTTAATTGAGGCCACTCAAGGGTGATTTTCAGATCATTCAAGGAGGCCTAACTCCCTCTCCGAGCCAATAAATTCTCCCTCTACCATTCCCAAATGGTTGATAGTCCATTTTCACCCCTATGTTGAGCTTGTGCTTAGAGGCTATTCATTGGACTTGGACAAGGAGTGTTGGAGAGTTTCTTTGCTTGGACTTGGATTAACACTAAAGGATAGCCTTTCAACATCAAGGTTATGGTTGTAAGCTTCGCCTTTATTCTTTGAATAATAACACAAAATTTGGTTCATCTTACCAAAATATATATGTTCATCTATGTATTGTCTTGGCATTCCTTGATCACGTAAGTAGGTTATTATTGGATTTGCTATTGGTTTTCGCATGCTTTGTTGTCTCTTGGTCATTTTTGCAGGTACCTAAGCACTGAAAGGACTAGGAACAATTCTATGACACAAGTGGTTCTAGGGTCTCAACAAAGGAAATCAAATTAGCATCAAAGCAAGGTAGGCCACCTATGTTGTTCTACTTTTCAACCATAATCTAGGAAGATGTCTAGTTGATTTTCACTTTAGTTACTAGACCCACTCATTGGGCTAGACGGATTATCTTCATCTGCAGAGAGGATTAACCTTCTCAACGAATTGGTGACTTCGCTTGGGAGCCTATGACCCGTTCCTTCCCTTCCTTCACCTTACCTTTTGATGAGTTTGATGAACCGTTGATTTTTGGACTTCATTGCTTGTTTGTAGTTAGTGTCATTGTCTTGTAGAAGCCTGAAGATTATTAACTTGAGTTGTTTTTGAAAATTTTGGATTTCATTTCTATTTTCCTCAACAATCGTGGATTTGAGTCTCACAGTCACAATGATATCATGGGTTTTCCAGTTAAGGTAGTGATGATCACTACTTTACTCCTAAGAGGTGCGATGATTTCATAAAATTAAGAAATTGAGGGTTTTCTCTCTAATTTTCAGTTCTAGTTGTCTTCTCTCTGTGATTTACATGTGTTTCGTTGATTTACCCTCTCATTGTATGATTACAATTTTCTTTTAACTTGGCTTGAGTGTCCTTGAAGTTTGATTAGCCTTTTATGGTTCTAGGTCTTCTAGGTCAACCTTCATCCACTCATTGGTCTCCCCATTAGAATTTAGAGTTCAATTACCTGTGTTGAAGAGTCTTCGTGTGTTCACACATACTTTGTAGGTCACTTTTTGGTGCTTGTGCTTTACGTTGTTTTCATTAATGGATATAGTGAAAGATAACTAAGCTTCATTTGATGAACGATAGATTAGAAATCTATTGCCTCATTAGAATAAGAAAAGAAGTGTTTTCCTTGAAGTTTTTATATTTCGAAGTAAAATTGAAAGTGTTATTCTTTTCATAGTTTTCGAAGCATTTTGAGTTGCATTCAGATCATAGATGTGAAAGATATTTTCATATTTCTTGGTTTTCTTTCATTCTATTTTACTTTTCACTCGATTACATCAGTTACATTTTCAAAAAGAGAAAAAAACATCATTATATATTAAGGAAATTCTGCTTTAAGATTTGATTTGGCATTATATTTTCTTATCATATCAAAGATTAGATTTCATTTTTCAAATTTAAGAGTTTAAAGATTTTCATGGATGCATTTTTGCATTAGGTTTGATGCATGATTTGAGTGATATTCTTCCCTATATAGAAAGCTTTCATCGAATTGAAGGATTTCATTTCATCATCTAGTTTGCATTTGAGGAATAGGTAACATCATGAAGGCCTTGAAATTGAGACATAATTACAAAATCAACTTTAAAATATATCAATGAACCTAAGGAGCATTTTAAACATTAACGATCCTATCTAGTGGTCTAGGTTAGAGAGGTGTTCCAGCGTGTTAAAAACCTAGCAATTGTCATTCATTTTGGCATTAGATAATGCTAGCATGGACTTGTTCTCCCCGTACTATTGCGTATATATTAGGAGACCACCCTAGGTTGCAATCCTTTATCCGTAGGAAGTCGAGTTTGCCACTCTATAAATGTGATACACTGAACACAACATTCGAGGAGATTGCGAGCATGTACGTCAAGTCCTTGGTCTATTTATTTACTAAGGTGTATATTGTAGTTCATAGTTACTCGGTACTCCTTTTACCTAGATTCAATTGAGCAATCATTTGATCTTTTATGACTCTTTAAATTTGAAAAGATCAATGAGAAACTTGCCTTTTCTAGCTCTCCAAACTATTGAAAGCAACTAGAGTCACCTTTTTTCCCTTTTCTCGATTCTTAAAAGATGAAAAGGCAATGTTTTTTTCCTAAAAAATAATTGCCTACGATAAAAATGTCATCCAAAGCAGTTGCTTCTTAGACCCAATTGAGTAATTTCCTTTTAATTTCAATATTGTTAAATCCCTAAACAAATTTTTCCTTTCCTTTTCTTTTGTTGAGGGGAAGCCACCATGGCTGAACCATTGAGTCCATCTTATAGCTCCCCTTCATTGTCTCATAATGAAGGATCCTCCCAAGGACTTCATCCAGAACTTCCTTAGTCACTCGAGGATCAAGGTGTTGAACTTGGAATTGTTTTGAGTATCCAACCTTTGTCTTCTCGTCCGCCTCCATTAGATTCCTCATCACCTCACAATTCTGATCTAGATTCCTCTGATAATCCTATTCAGACTCTTGAGAGTCCACGGATTCTTGAAAGTCTACAAAGGCTAATTGTCTATCCATCAAACCCATTGTTAGACCCTGTTGTGATATCTCATGAGCATTCATACAGTCTGTACGATTGACCTGGTATTCCTTCGGAGTTATCTCCTCATACATCTATGATTCCTCGTTGCCAATTGTTTCCATCTTTATAGTTAAAAAGTGAGATCCCAGTCTCCTCTCTAGATCATTCAGAAGTTTCCACTACTCATACTCCTCACATAGATGATGAGCAGGGATATCAATTTCCTCCAGAAGGATTTCCTTATACAGGAAGATTCACATCTCTTAGCTTTCCTGAGATTAGTGAACCCATGTTGCCACATGGTTATAATTATTTAGCTCAATTGGTTTCGAGCATTCTGAGTGCCTCATCATTGTATGAGAACCCCATTTGGTCTTCCAATGCTATGACTACATCAGATCCATTCATTCAAAATACAACCTCTCCAGTGATTGTGCAAACTAAAGTCACTTTAGTTCTGGTTCAACCTATCATTCTGTCTCAACCTATTTTTTCATTTTGACTAACTCTTCCAGTTCAACCTAGAGTCTCGGGTCAGGTCTCGGTAAGTTATTCTATCCCTACAATAAGTGGACAAACTGTGCCATCCCCTGTGGGCCAAGATCTGAATATTTCCCTCATGTCAGGTGAAACGAGTTTGATTGGATTACAAACTCACATGGTTGGAAAGATCAACCATTTTACGACGTTATTCCTAACCTTGCTGGTTCTTTTGGGTTAGTTAAAATCTAATACTAATAGCCATATATGGCTCAGGTCCCATTCCAACCAGCTTATGTCCCATATGGTTTGCAATCCTTTATTAATCCACATTACATTCTGCAAGCTAGACCTTATGCTTAGCCCGGTCAATCCACTGTGCCTGCTAGATATGCCCAGATCCAATTTGAGAACTATCAATACCCTCAAGGTATAACCCCATGAACTATCTAGCTACCCTTGCAGTAATATGGAAAACCTTTGCAGTAGCAAGGGAAACCTTCGCAGTCGTAGGGGCAATATTTATAGAAGAAAGGAAAAGAATTGCAACAACAAGGACAACTACTACAACCGCAAGGGCAACCTTCGTAATAGTGGTAGCAACATTTCCAGTTGCTAACTCGGTTTGTACAACAATCCTCCCAATCTTTACCCTCGCAAGGAGAACCATTACATTGGCAAGGCCAACCTTTACAATAACAAAGTCATCCTTTGTAGCAAAAAGGTCAACCTTGGCAGCAGCAAGCCTTATATGTGTATCTGCAAGGTCAGCCTTTGCAAGGTCAAGGTCAACCCTACATCACGAGGGTCAATCTCCTTACGTCCAGGGTCAAAAATTTCAGTAACCTTATAGTAAAATTCTCATCAGCAGCCTGTGGCATGGAAATATCAAACCTACCCTAGACCAAATCCTCCTTACAGGTAAGGTAACCCTCAGTGGGGACGAAATCAGATTCCATATGGACAAAATCCTCCACTGTGGTGGCAAAACCCTTACCAACAAGGATGGACTCTGCAGTTTGGGTCTCCCATTCTTCATTCATGTTATTGACCTCTAGTTCAAGCGAAGATTTCGAGCAATTGCCCCAAATTCGAGGGAAACATGAAGGGTGATCCACAAGGCCACATGATGACATATCACCTCTGGTGCTCATCTGATTTGTATGTCAATGATTTTATCCATCTTCGGCTCTTTCAAAGAACTCTCGCAGGTGTTTCTGCTAAATGGTGCATTGAATTGCTCGAGGTACCTATGGTGACTTCAACTCTCTCACTATGGATTTCCTCACTCATTTCTAGCTACAAGTTCAGCTTGAAACTGGCATTCATTTGCTTACATCACTTAAGAAAGACACCATTACCCCCATCTCTGATCATATCCATGGATGGAGACGCCAATGTCAGCTCATCAAGTTTGATATTTCTGATGAAGTTTTTATAGAATAGTTCACAAAATCATTCGTCGGCAACATTTCTAAGGACATAGCCATGGGTGGATGTGTTCCTAAAGAGAAAACTATCGCCCATGCCGAGTCTTTAGACTTGGCATATTCACAATCAGGCACATTGTATGAGATGTTACTTGATGCTCCAAGACCATCATCAGATTTGACAACATCGAAGTCTCTGGATACACCAGCTGTTGATGGTGTGATTGGTTTCGTGTCTCAGAATCCCATGAAAGCTTCTTTGAAGGAGAAATCTATCTCAAAAACGGGATCTAATAATTCCTCCAAGAATTCATTAAGTCCTAATAAAACCTCTGAGGTCCATGTTTTCTAGTCTACTACAGCAGAAAAGACCTCTAAAGGTAAAAATAATGAAAAAGGTAAAGCCAAAGCCAGTGCCACAAAACATGACCCTCCTAAATCTTTTGCTAATGATTCTTCTCAAAGAAAGTTGAAATATCCTTGCATCATCTCTTAGAAGGATCATTACACTAAGGATTGTCCACAACGATATGAAGTTAGTTGCTTACTCAAAGGGACTCCGACTGTCTTAAAAGAACCCTTTCCATCACAGCAGAACCAAATGATATACCAACCTCACTCTTCTGCATCTGTGTTCATAATGCAAGGTTCATCACCTATCTCGATTGCTACTTGAGCCAAGGACAATCAAGTCGTGTCTAAGCAGACAATGGAGAAAAAATATATTGATGCTCTTTCTAATTATACTCCATCTAATTCTATTCCCGCTCCATATCAAGTTCCCTAACAGTGAGTCTGTCATTCAGCTACCTCCCAAAGGTGTTCTTCGGAAGTTATCTTTCAATACGAACGCTAGAGTTGAACAACATTACAATATTGTTGAGGATTTAGCTTAGGCACAGATGAGCCCCAAAAATGCATAATTATATGGGCTCATTCAACCTCCTAATTCGACTTAAGCCACCATTCTCATTATTTTATTGCATATTTTTTATTATATTTATGCTAATAGAGTGAATTGGGTTAGTCATTATGCCAACAAGTCTAATGTGTGCTTTGTGTAGTCTTTTTGGTCAATTTGGAGACAAAATCAAAGGTTTAAATGAGCACTTGGCAGCTAAATTAGTGGAGAGGATTTTTAGGAAGTTTTCCCCTTCATTTATGGGCCCTTACCTCAAATTCTCCACCATCAGCTCGGAGTTCAAGGGCCACCAAATCAATCATCACAACGGCAGCCAACCAAGTGCTAGTAAAAGTGTTGTTAACTACAAGTTTTGGCAGCCGAGTTCCTAAAGTTTAGGAGGGTTGTTGGGGTCCTCAATTTGTATAAATAAGAGGACTTAGGGCCTCATTTTGGGTTAGCTAGTATTTAGTTACTTTGTAGGCAGAAGTTAGCTAGTTTGTAGTTCGATTTTAGTCAATAGATTAGCTTTGCATTTTAGCACATTTTCAAGCTTTCCCTTGTGGACAATTTTTTATGTAATTCTTCTTTTCTTGCTCAATAACGATGAATCCATCTTTGCACAGCTCTAATCTCTCTTAGGAGGCTGTAGCTCTTGGGGTTGGGCCCATCTCAAGTGCCCAGTACCTCCTTTGTTTACTTTCATGTGTCTTTGCTGCATTCATAGAATAAAATCTGCTATTTAGATTTAAATCTTGTTTTGTTATTTAGGTTGATTTTTATGGTTAAAGTAGCTTTCCATGTTCAGATCTAATTGATAGGTTAATAACAGAAAATAAATTCACAAAAAGGCCATCAAGGACCTCTGATCTCATCTCTCCCTCAGTGGGATCATGAGCTGGGACAAAGGTGATATCGCTGCCAACAAGAGCATTGTCTTTGCTTCACCATGCAATTAGTGGTGTTGGATTCTTAGTTGTCGAACTTGACATCAGTTTTGATTGCATGCTTAGGTTCATGGTTGTTCAGTTGCATAGTTACTTCATATGATTTCGCTGCAAATAGACTTCTGCTCATTTCCTTTGCTGTTATCTAGGTTAGATTAGCTCAAAGTAATTACGTTCTTGATTTTCCAAGTCTTCATTTGTCAAATTCGAAAAGTAACTTGCAGAGCACCTATCATACTTCTCCATCTACCCAGACTCCATCCAACCTACCTACTTCATCCTCCATTTTAGATCCTTGCCTTACCTTTCCCACGTTCCCTCACGTTGACCTACTTTCCATATTATTGTGTAGCATTGCCTTATCTCTCCTTGAACAAATCCAACCGTCCTTATCAGTCCTCAGCTCCATCCACCAAAACCTGGATCTTCTTACACCCATATTTCACCTCCATACTCATTCCTTCACCTTTTTACCTTCATCCATGCTCCAAAATCCCATCTCTGAACATCCTCTAGAAAATCACAGAACATCCTGTAGAAATTCCAGAACATCCCGTAGAACCCCTACAGACTTCCTGTAGAAGCTTACAAATGAGGTTTCTTGATAGCCAAACTCTGTAAAACTCTCTGGAAGGGTGTTAGGGACCCCTTAGGCTGTCTCTGAACCTTCCCGACCTCTTCCAAGTATTTCCTCTCACCGATCCACCTCTGCATAGTAAAAACCAGTGAAAGCACATGCATGATAATTCTAACAACTTATTAAAAAATACAAAAAGATGGTTCTTTCAGATGCTACAGTAGACATAGCTTAGATACATGCATTTCATCTTCTTAGAAGTCAATGGCATCTCATTCAGTATCTTGCATCTTCCTTCTTGCATCAGTAGGACTAGCTGGTAGAATTAGGGTTTGCTAGGGTTTGCGTTTCTTTTTGGCTTTCAGTTTCTTTCCATAGGTAGCTTATCTTCCTTTGAGTTAGCTTTCATCCATCAGTTAAAAAGCTTCTTCTAAGAGCTCATGGAAGCTGGCTTAAGCTCCTAGCGGACTTGTGCCAGCTAACCAAGTGACAGCTGCGGCAAGAGCTAGTACTTGTGCATACAGCACTATCGCTTCCTAGTTTGTTGCGAACTACTGGGTTGATAAAATTAAAGAAGGGAGTTCCAGGAGTTCCAGCATTATTGCTGCAATACTGGGGCCCACGACCTTTTTGGCACTGTTGCCGGGGAAGTGTCAGAGTATTGGTGATTGCTTCTTTTCTTCTATTTTCTACTACAACGTTCTGCTAAGTAGTTTATTTCATTTCCATTCTGCAATTGCATTTCCACAAAAGTAGATTTGACATTTCCTGCTTTCATATATTATAATTTAAATTCCACAATTTCAATTCTGCAAGCATAGACTAGCATCTCGTTCTTGCAATTTCATTTGAGAAAAATAGAATAGTCCTTTCCTACTTTCATTTCAATTCCACATTTTCATTTGAGCAAGATAGTTAGTTGCAGTTCAATCTATTTCAGTTTTGCAGGTACAAGTAGAGAAAAAAAAACAAAAATAAACCAAAAAGATTTTCTTTCATGCCTTGTAGGAGTAGAGATAATTCAAAAAAATGATTTCACAACACCCCCATTGCTTCACACAGCCAACCTTCTCTCTTCTTTGTACATCAAGACATATTTGAAGAACCTCTAGGGGAGAAGAAGAAGAAAAATTCCACTCGAACAAATGGCTACAAGCAAAAATGTTTGGAGCAGTACCTTATCCAAAACTGAATTTGCAAATCAGATGGAAGATGTCAAGAGCGATATGAGGTAGTTTATTTCCATGCAACTGGATACCTTACAGATCTAAAGGAAGCAAGAGGAAGCGAAGAGGGCTTTGGCCATCTTTTGTCCCAGGTGCACTAGAAAGCATCCTAGGAATGAATGTCCATTGTACTCCATAGAAGTGTGTTTTGTCTGTGAAGAATACCATTCTACAGATTAGTGCCCTTCCTTGTCTGGAATCAAAGTTGCATATCAAAGGGCCAAAGAAGTCACTGAACCACTCTATTTCATGAACCAAAGGAGGTCACATGGACCCATACCTTACCAGCAGGAACTACAAGGGACATCTGAGACCTATTCTGACCCTTATCAAGCCACTTTCATGCCTTCTTGGGGTCCCCATGCTCATCCTCCTTGTTCCTTCACAGATCCATATTATGCCCAACTAGCTGCTCATTCATTTCACTCTTATGCTCAGCCACAAACTCAGTGGAATGCACCTCATCAGGAGTGGAGGCCCCAGTACAACTCTCCTCCCACTCATTTTCCTCCACCACCTACCAATCCACAACCCCATCCACATCCATCTCAAATATACACCACCACTCAGCTACCCATACCACCGTTTCGAAACCCGCACATTGGAGTAGCTCAACCTGATTGCAATGCTGAGGCACAACATGTCCAAATGACTCCTCTTGAGCTCAATGATCTTCATCATAACTCAGGAAGAGTATTGCAGAAAAGAGATTATCTTGAAAGCATTGAAGGACCACATCCAGCAAAATAAGACTCAAAAGAAGAGATCAAAGAACCATGGGCTGCACTTCATGAAGAGAAGACATCAAAATCAGAGATCAAGAGAGTTCCGTCATGGTTACTATCAAATCCTCCATGTACTCAAGAGAAAACTCAGCAAAAAGAGGAAGATGTGAAGGTCATGATAGAAGAAGATATGGAGAATGATCCAGATCAGCAAAAGGACCAAGGATATCAGAGCTATATTGAGATATGGTTTCAGACGGTCACTAAGTTGCAACAGTACTCTCTTCTTCAACTATGCCTAATCCCTTCAAAGTCAAAACATTTGGTCTCTGAAATCCGGATAACTGTCAATTCATGCATTTCAAGCCTCCACATCATTCTGTCTCTAATATCGATATGCACATGGCTCCATTGGAATTATTCTTATACTTGAGAAAGATTTTGGTTTTCAAGTAGGGCACGGTAGAAAAAAAAAAAAGAAAAAAAAAGGGAAAAAAAAGAAAAAAAAATGAAAAAAATGGAAATAAGAGGAAAAATCTAAGGTGAAAACCTCCTCGAAGGTGCCTTAGATTGGCTCATTGATTGACAACCTCCATGAGGTGGTCAATGGGTTGGAATAAAAGATAAAATAAAAAAGAATAAGATCCTTGGGTGAAAACCTCCCTTGGAGGCGCCCAGGGCAGGCAATTAGGGTGAAAACCTCCATGAGGCGCCTTAGTTGTTTTTCAAAAAAAAAGGAGAAAAAGAAAAGGAAAAATAAACCTAATTTTTATTGAATAATTGCAGGTTGCAAGAAGGACATTGCAGGTTAGGAGGATCGTGGAAAACAAAGACAAAGGAAGTTATGGGCCTTCTACAGGAAGCTACAAGCATTTCTAAAGGAAGTTCTGTATTTCTAAAGGAAACATCCAGTAGAACCTTCTCGCGAGCCAGATTCGATTTTGGAAGGGAATCTAAAGCTTGGAATCTATTGGTTAGGCCTGCAAGCATCCATGTTTCCATTCCTCACCCTTTTCCATCATTTTTTCCACCTCATTGTGCCTCTTTTATGAAAACTGTGTTTTCTACAGGAAGTTCTGTGTCTTCTACAGGAAGCCTACAAACAAGCCAAAATCGATCTCCGAAGAGGACCATAAGGCTAGGAATCTGTCCATGAGGCCTGCAAGCATCCATGTTTCTATCCCTCACCCTTCTCCATCATTATTTCCATCTCATTGTGCTTCTTTCCTCAAAACTGTGTTTTCTACAAGAAGTTCCTGTAGAAATTACAAGAAGCTAAAAATGGATTGCAAGAAGGTAGTTTGGAAAACATGATAGCTTCCTCAAGGGTTCAGAAGTCCTCCTACAATTTTCAGACTCCTCTTCCATCATCTCCGTGCCTGCATCACATCCCAAGCTCAATTTTTTTTACCATGCAAAAACTTGCAGAATGCTTTGAGGAAAAAATACATAGAACAGAATTTGTTTTTTCCATAACTTGAAAAATGTGCATCCATTTAAAAACCATTTTACAGGGCGTTGTATAGGGATGATGGCAACATGCTCAAGCAATTTCAATCAATTCTGGTGCACGGTTTCCAAGAACTCTGCCTCCATCACCATCAACCATTTTTACATTTTCTCCATATCCATGCATCCATTTCAAAACTTGTTTAATGGGGAGATGCATATGGGTGATAATAACCTACCCAAGCAGTTTCAGCCAATTCCGATGCACGGTTTCCAAGAAATTGATCTCTATAATCCTCAGCCATTTCCCATTTTTCTCGAAATATGTGCATCTATTGATCGCAATTTTACTATGGGAGCTGCATAATGATGACATGAACATGCTCAGAAAGTTTCAGAACGATCTGATATATCATTTGGGAGCAATCACGAAAACAAGTTTCTGTCTTGTGGAAATTCAACATCAGCAGCTTGAGGGTGCAGATCTGAACGTGGAAGCAAATTCCTACAGCGTAGATCTGACCAGAGGACACCTGCACAAGGAAAACAACCATAAATCGGTAACCAGGCCATCATGCAACCACAGAAACACATGCAGCAGCAAAAGGCACCTCACAACAACCACATTTGACTTCAAGGTACGTGACCAAACCTCGTTCCTCTGATTGCATGAATGTAATTTAGAAACTGCATGAGCAATGAGATGGTGGTGATTAAAAAAAATCGGTGGCCAGCTAACTTGCCACCCTCATCCAGTTCTCTAGCGCTCAGCCAGAAATCATGCAGCATGCATGTACAGGTAACTCACGTGAAATAAAAAACAACAGGTAGTGGTGACTGTTTAAGCTTCAGCGTGATTGATGGACATGATTACAGACAGAGAGCAAATAGTTAAACACTATAGTGGGGACCAATAGTCTGCATGAGGCCAACATGCAGTGGCCACCTCACACTCTGTCAATGGAAATCTTTGTAAAACAGCTGATCAAACTCTCACCTCTGTTGTTTACAGTTTATCATCATGCTTGCAGCTACAGCAAGCTCCATACCAGCTCCATAGCAGCAAACCAAGCTTTCTCGGCCATTTTTAAAACGCTCCTGCTTATCGGCATTCTACAGGAAGGTCTTCTATAGGAAGCACGGCATAGCAGAGAAACCTAGACTGTCTGCGTCGAAATTGGAGCTTGAAGAGAGGTAGGCTCAAAAACACCATTCCCATGCATGATATTTCGGAAGGTGGTGAACTAGCTTGTTTGAAGTGGGGAAATTAAAACTAGTCTGCCTGTGGGTCAAGAATGGTGGTTTGTATATATGATACACTAAATTTGTTTTAAATGGTGCTGCGTTGTACTCACCTCCATGATTCCTGTTAAGAAACTCTCCCCACTATTATGACAAACCGCTATAAGGCTCACCTGTGCACGTATCAAGTTTTTGTGTGACTATTATATGATTGGTATAAAAATCTGCTCTGCACTATGTCTGTGAGAGCTTCATTCCCTTTGAAAAGTCAAAGTCTTGGGCAGCAGTAGTATTTTAACCAGAGAATTGGTGAAAGGGGAGATACAACCAGCAGAGGAACCCTGACCTGAGAACCAAGGGGGAAAACCACATCAGAAATTCCAGTCTAACCAGAGCTCAAGCCGAAAATAGGGTATCTTCACCATGCCTGGAGGGTTTATCACAAAGGAACCCTCGGATTCCAAGAAATTGAGAGAAACACCTGAGGTGGTAGACCTATTTACCCATGCAAAGTGGATGACCTTCTGTGATAAAATCCAAGGTCACGATGATGAAATAACAGAGGAGTTCTTAAGGTGCCTGTAGCCCAAATCAAAAACATTGGCAACTGTAACTTTCAGGGGATTGACCTTGAAACTCACCCCACAACTCATTGGCGCGGTCACTAAATTTCCATTGGGGATGCCCTAGGGTAAAGAGGAAAGGAAATTGGGCCAAAAACCCAAAAAGGAATTCTTCCTACCAGAAGAACAGTTTTAAGAGGATAAAAATGGGGTCCAGAGAGCTAGCTTACAGCCATTTTGGAGTGAGGTCAGCCTTCAAATTATGAAATATATTACCTGTGAGGGGTGACTTAGTATTGTGTATGGGTATCACTTCTTCTTGTTAACTGAGCTCAGGCATAAGATGGATTTCTCCTCAGAACAAAAATTGAGCATATCATAATTCCTCCTGCAGTCATTGATTGAGTGTGGCGCAAAACTGAAGGAGCGGACACCAGACCAATTGGATCATCATGGGCTTATCAAAATCCTCGTAGAAGGTGCCCTCCATACTTATATTGTCCCTATCTCCTAGAAGATTTTCCGTAATATGACCAAGAATGATTATATCTAGACCCTGGCAGAAGAACTCAATTCATCCAGCAGTGAGGAGAAGGAACATATTGAGACAGAGAAGAAATCTAAAGGTAAGGAAGCTAAGGGTAAGAAAACCCAGGACAGGCCATCACAGGAAAAGCCACAAGAACAACAAAAGGAAAAGCAAGAAAAAGGACAAGTTGTTGAGTCCAAAGCTGGGAGTAAACTAAAAACACCAATGCCAAGGGAGAAATGGTTGCAAACCCAGGCAGAGAAGACTGAAAGGATGCAAACAACACCCAAGGTAAACATAGCACAAGTCAAAGAGAAGACACCCCCAGCCAAGCAAGCCAAATGAGGGAAAACTAGTTCTACAGGAAGCCATCAAACTATTTCTACAGGAAGCCAGAAAACTGCTTCTACAAGAAGCCAGAAAATGGCCACTACAGGACTTTCTACAGGAAGTTTGGGGAAAGGGTAGCAGAAGGAGAAATTGGCCGAGATTTTAGCTAGGGAAGCAGCAACTGTGCTAGCCACCCTAAGCACATTCCCCAAGCAGAAGGAGAAGCGAAAGTGGGAGCTTCCACTATATTTTAAGGCAAGAAGGAGCATGCAGATAAGAACTGGCAGACCCCAACCACAATCAAAAGAGCCAATCACAATTGTAGACACCTCAGCTACACAAAAGGAGAGGTCCCCCTCTAAGGTATCCATCACCTATGAATGGGGAAGGCCATAGACATCCACCTAGAGACAAAGAATGAAAATGTTGGACACAAAGACCTCTCTACATGATGTTGAGACAGTTCTACAAGAAGCTCATAATTCTCTAGGAAAAGGAGCATAGGAAGTGGGAAGAAGCAAAGAGAAAAGCATGGTTTCATGACCGATAAGAGGACATCACTTCAGAAGCTTGGCATGACAGGGAGGCCACCAAGACCATCAAAGATGAGGAGATAGATTAGTTGCTCAGAGGATGAGCAACACTTTCAGTAGGGGGTGATGATGAGCCCCAAAAATGGATAACTATATGGGATCATTCAACCTCCTAATTCGAATTAATCCACCATTCTCATTAGTTTATTGCATGTTTTTTATTACATTTATGCTAATAGAGTGAATTGGGTTAGTCATTATGCCAACAAGTCTAATGTGTGCTTTATGTATTCTTTTTGGTCAATTTGGAGGCAAAATCAAAGGTTTAAATGAGAACTTGGCAGCTAAATTCGTGGAGAGGATTTTTAGGAAGATGTCCCCTTCATTTATGGGCCCTTACCTCGAATTCTCCACCATCCGCTCGGAGTGCAATGGCCACCAAATCAATTATCACAAGGGAAACCGAGCAAGTGCTAGTAAAAGTGTTGTTAACTACAAGTTTTGGCAGCCGAGTTCCTAAAGTTTAGGAGGGTTGTTGGGGTCCTCAATTTGTATAAATAAGAGCGATTAGGGCCTCATTTTGGGTTAGCCAGTAGTTAGTCACTTTGTAGGAAGAAGTTAGCTAGTTTGTAGTTCCATTTTAGTCAATAGATTAGCTTTGCATTTCAACACATTTTCAAGCTTTCCCTTTTGGACATTTTTTGATGTAATTCTTCTTTTCTTGCTCAATAAAGATGAATCCAGATTTGCACCAGCTCTAATCTCTCTTAGGAGGTTGTAGCTCTTGGGGTTGGGCCCATCTCAAGTGCCTAGTACCTCCTTTGTTTACTTTCATGTGTCTTTGCTGCATTCTTAGAATAAAATCTGCTATTTAGATTTAATTTAATTTTTTTTATTTAGGTTGATTTTTATGGTTAAAGTAGATTTTCATGTTCAGATCTACTTGATAGGTTAATAACAAAGAATAAATTCAGGAAAAGGCCATCAAGGACCTCTGATCTCACCTCTCCCTTAGTGGGATCGTGAGCTGGGACAAAGGTGACATTGCTGCCAACAAAAACATTGTCGTTGCTTCACCATGCAATTAGTAGTGTTGGATTCTTAGTTGTCGAACTTGACATCAGTTTTGATTGCATGCTTGGGTTCATGATTGTTCAGTTGCATAGTTACTTCATATTATTTCGCTCCAAATAGACTTCTGTTCATTTCCTTTGCTGTTATCTAGGTCAGATTAGGTCAAAGTAATTATGTTCTTGATTTTCCAAGTCTTCATTTGTCAAATTCGAAAAGAAACTTGCAGAGCACCTATCATACTTCTCCACCTGCCCAGACTCCATCCAACCTACCTGCTTCTTCCTCCATTTCAGATCCTTGCCTTACCTTTACCACGTTCCCTCACATTGACCTACTTTCCATATTATTGTGTAGCATTTCCTTATCTCTCCTTGAACAAATCCAACTGTCCTTATCACTCCTCAGCTCCATCCACCAAAACCTGGACCTTCTTACACCCCTATTTCACCTCCATACTCATTCCTTCACCTTTTTCCCTCCTCCATGCTCCAAAATCCCATTTCTGAACATCCTGTAAAAAATCACAGAACATCCTGTAGAAATTCCAGAACATCCTGTAGAACCCTTGCACACTTCCTGTAGAAGCTCATGAATGAGGTTTCTTGATAGCCAAACTCTGTGAAATGCCGGAAGGATGTTAGGGACCCCTTAGGCCCTCTCTGAACCTTCTTGAACACTTCCAAGTATTTCCTCTCACCGATCCACCTCTGCACAGTAAAAAATAGTGAAAGCACATGCATGATAATTCTAAGAACTTATTGAAAAATACAAAAAGATGGTTCTTTCAGATGCTGCTGTCGACATAGCTTAGATACATGCATTTAATCTTCTTAGAAGTCAATAGAATCTCATTCAGTAGCTTGCATCTTCCTTCTTGCATCAGTAGGACTAGCTGGTAGAATTAGGGTTTGCTAGGGTTTGCGTTTCTTTTTGGCTTTCAGTTTATTTCTGTAAGTAGATTAGCTTCCTTTGAGTTAGCTTTCATCCATCAGTTAAAAAGCTTATTGTATGAGCTCATAGAAGTTGGCTTAAGCTCCTAGCGAACTTGTGCCAGCTAACCAAGTGACAGCTGCGGCAAGAGCTAGTACTTGTGCATACAGCACTGTCGCTTCCAAGTTTGTTACGAACTACCGGGTTGATAAAATTAAAGAAGGGAGTTCCAGGAGTTGCAACATTATTGATGCAATATTGGGGCCCACTAGGCACCTTCAGCGATGTCTGCCTTAGAGGTTCCTCAATCCTGTCCTATGCAATAGAAGTTAGTGTTGTCTTCTATAGGTGCTATTGATCCTTCTGCTTCGATTTTGATTACTTTCGATCTAGAGAATCATGTACCTCTTCTTCCTCATCAGATTGCATTTCTAATAAAGTTCCTTATCAAAGTAAAGACGATCCATCACATGGTCATTGATGAAGGTGCATCGACTTGTTTAATGTTAGTTTCATTTTGGAAAGCCATTGGGTTTCCTTCTCTTAAGCAATCTCCGAACACCTTGGAAGCCTTTGATGGCAGAGGTTCATGACCATGTGGTATTCTCACAAATTTTCTGATTACATTAGAAGGAAATACTATTGAATTAGAGGTAGAAGTTGTATATGAAAATCTCAACTACAACCTTCTTCTCAGGTGAAGCTGGACTCATGCCATGTTTTTTGTGGTGTCTTCTTTGTTCTATGTACTTCATTTTCTTCACGAAGGAAAAATGGTCACGGTTGATCAGCTGTCTTTCTTTTCTTTTGGTTGATCAAATAGTAACATTCCATATGTAGGAAATATTGAGATTCCTTACAAGATCATGGGGGCAGGTCTCTTCAAGGAGTCTACCTTAATGTGTACTTTTAGTCTCCCATCTCTGAATGTTCATTCAGTCCATATGATATCGAGTTCTATGGATCCTTAGATTATCTATATAGAAGATCAAATTGACTCATTTGGCGATGCTATGCTTTTAACTCCATTGGAGATAAATTATCAAGAAATTGTCTTAGCTTCAATGGCCACTTCAGAAAGTCATACTGTCTTTAGTATGAACCTAGACACTTACGTGCCATCTCCCTCTGAATCCTTTGAACGAGACATTCCCCACTGATGAGAGTATCATAGAGGTCATGTCTCTGGATGAAGTTCCATGGAACGGTCTACATCTTTGTTCTTCCTTTCTCCCTAGCCTTGATGAGATGCCTTCGTGACTCAAAGTGTGTATTTCGTATTCTCCTACACGTTGACTTCAAACATCGGTCCATGAAGTCTTGTGAGAGGGTAATAAGGGAAACATACTGCTATGATGCCTCTTGGCATTTACGTTAAACAAGGAATTGTAGAGAACAACCATATTAGGGTTTCTTTTTCTCCATATGAGATAAAGATTTATACTCATCTTTTTAAATAATTCTGAGAGGTTTTTGCTTGGTCATACGAGGAAATGCCCTGTATCGATCCATCCATAGTGGTGCATGAGATTACAACTTATCGTGGTGCTAAGAATGTTCGGAAATGGCTTCATTGAGTGCACCTTCAAAAGGCTACTACGATCAAAGCATAAGTAGAAAATATTTTGAAAGCAGCTTTCATTTATCCTGTTCCATTGACAAATTGGGTATCCAATATCGTCCTTATTGCCAAAAAGAAGGAATGGTATGTGTTTGTGCTGATTACTGTGATATCAATCGCGTGTGTCCTAAGGACAATTTCCTTACTCCCTTTAATGACAAAATCATTGATGAATGAACTGGGAGTGAGATTTTTTCGTTCATGGACGGTTTTTCTCGATATAACTAGATAAACATTTCACCCATCGATTAGAATAAAACATCCTTTATATGTCCTTGGGGTAAATTTTGTTACAAAAAGCTTCCTTTCGGTTTGAATAATGTTGGCGCTACCTTCCAATGCAAAATGTCCTATGCGTTCCATGACATTCGACACATTGTTCAACCAAGCCTCAACGAATTACCCACTCATTCGGGTAAACATTGTGACCATTCACATCACTGAAGAGCCATATTTTTACGATCTTGGCATTATAATATCCATCTCAATCCACTGAAGTGTGGGTTTTTCATAGATTCTGGTTGAATCTTAGGTTTTGTAGTGTCTCCTGAAGGTAACAGGATTGATCCTTTGAAAGCTGAGGCTATAGTAAATTTACCCCCTCCTTCATCACTGCTGCAATTGTAGAGCTTTTAGGGAAAAGCTATTTTTCTCCGTCATTTTGTCCCAAATTACGCTGAAGTTCCCAAAGGTTATACTCACTTACTTAAGAAGGGGATCACTTTTGTTTGGGATGAAGTTTCCCAAGAATCCTTCGCTACTTTAAAGAAAGCCCTCATTAGTGGTCCTTTACTGCATCCACTAGATTGCCGCTTCTTATAGGTCTATTTGGGCACATCACTTCCAACATTCAGATCAGTACTTTTAGGGCTCATCAAACCCTAATTTTGTTTCTACATGCCCTAGAAAGTTCATCACATTGAATTTCATCATTCCCGAGAGTGTTCTCGCCTGAAGAAATCCTAGAATGACTTCTTGAGGGACTATCGCAACCTTGGTCAGGGGAAAGTGTGTTGTAGAGAACTTAGGCCCATGCAAGCCTGCCCTACAGAGCACCTAGGCCCAATTTGACCTATGTTGGGTGAGATTGAGTGAAATATTCAAAGGGTTCTAGGAATATTCCTACATTCGAGACCATTTTAGAAGATTCCCACCTCTTATCCTCTACTATGAGCTCGAAATTGGATAGGGAATGAATCAAATAACCTCCTATCCTCTCATCCCTTCCTCCACAGAAACTAACTCCCAAATTGGAAATCCATTCAGTGTCCAATTTATGACAAAACCACCTACATTTCTATGTAAGTTGAGCACTCATCATAGTGATCAAAGGCTGGACTTTGAAGAATTTGTGAGGAGATACTATTGGTTTGAGGTTTGAGATCATAAGAAGGTATTGTTATATTGTGAGAGTGTGGTTATGTTGTTGAGTCAAAGAGTCATGATATTGATCGATGCTGAGCACAAGGTGACCTATCAATAATGAAAATAGGGCTAGGGTGCAGCTCTAGATCCACTATCAGAGAAATTTGTCATAGTAGATAAGAGTGAGACTTGCCAACAAGAAGTCAATGGAGACCTTCTCAAACCATCATGAGCAAAGGACCACATAGATGATGTGATAATGAAAATGACTCTCACAACTAGGGACAACCAACTAAAAAATAGGTCAAGAGACACCACAGAAAGGCTAACTCAAGTTTACTTCCTGTTAGATACCTATACCAATAGGTTTCATATTTCATGATTGGAGGTCAAAGGTCCAAATATGCTCTGCTTTGATGATGCAAAGATCACATATTTCCTCAGAAAGGACTAATGCCTGTCTCAGTTTCTTCATGAACTTACTTTTGATGGATGGCCCAACAGTCTAATCTGGACCATGCCATGCTTTCAATTTATTTGTTGTAGAATAGAGAATGATATCTGTCCAAACTGTTTAATCTTGGCAGATCAGT
>APFE030643389.1:0-18771 GCA_000404065.3 Pinus taeda
AAGCAAATGTAGACAAAAAATAAGAACACTCAATAAAGTTGATGAAAAATACCTTGGAAGAAGCACAATATTGAGCGTGACACAACCCTTAGCAACATGGAGATGATTAACCTTGATTATGTCCTTGTATGTGGCTAGAAGTGAATTTTTGTTTGTTGTTATGGATTTTCAAACCTATATTTTTGTAGTAAAATGCAGATTCCAATAAGCTAGGGCCCACTTGAGGGCCACCCACAAGCCTAAAATTTTGCAAATGAAGTATGGATATAGGTTGGAAGTATTAGTACTCTCAAATATATTTTCGATGATACTACTATCACTTAAAAACATTGATTATTTGAAGATATATTGAAATATCGAAAATGCTACTCATCTTTGGGGTTGAATCCGTGTTACGAATCCTTTTAGCAAGGTCCTTAAGGTCCTGAAAACCTTGCTAGATGAGCACATAGAAGGCAGGGACACACAATCACCTTGGTCCAATCCCTCATTATTTAGGCCCAACACCCACTAAACAACCATGAGAGGACTCCCTAAATATCCACTAGCAACTTCAGTTTATGTCCAATTCCTCAAATGTGGTCATTCGGGTGGAGGTGTTCTTAGTCTAAAATAGAGAAAAAATATAACAATAGATATTAGTACCTAAATTAATTCAATGATATACCATGTAACCTATGGATTTTAATCCATTGAAGTTACTCTAACCAAACCAAATATGTGATTATTTATTGACTTTCAAGTATGGTGAAGGAATTATAAGTTAAAATTTCTTGTTGTCCTAAAGGATAACCTATAAAACCTACATAAAAACACAAGGACAACAACCTATTTTGTTCAATCAACCAATATACTATGTGAATGACACCTCTAGGAGTTACCCCAAGATATGGAATGTTTAGAGGGTGATTGTAGAGGATTTGAGGGCTCTTCTATAATGAATATAGATTGAAAAAAAATGATTTTTAGATTTCTATGATATGTTAATTAACCCAAAAAAAATTAGAATATTATTTTATAGTTTAAATGGTTGGAAAATACAATTAATTCAACTCTAACATGAAAATATTGCTTATAAATTGATATAGACCTGAAAAATTACAAGTTCTAGTGTAAGACACTTATAGGCCTGTAGAACTTGTTTCGGGTGGTTGAAAATATAAATCCAACAAACCTAGTAATATGTAACTAGAAGGCTATATACAAGTATAAAATGCAAGACATAATAACTTGTTTTGGGGTTTATATCTAGTCATTTAATTAGCTCCCCCAACAAATAACTTGTTGTAAATTGATATGATAGTAAAAACTAGCAAGAAAATCCCTACTCTAATTATAGAAAATTAAAAGAAATTTGAGGAATTTTATAGTCTAAGTCACTATATTTGGTTCTTGTCTAGGGAGTTGGCTTGGTCCTTCTGGAAAATGCCCCCACCTTAGCTTAATCCATCCTACAACTTTCAATTTTCCTTGGGAGCAACCCTCTCTATGTGGCGTCTTTAACTTTTGTTCTTTTTGTGGAGAAATATCATGACCTTGAGATAATAATGTCTCATTCCAAAGTAGTTTAGAACCCTCAGACTCATTTACCAACAAAACCAAAACAAATAAGTGGGGAGACCCTAGTTGCTTACTTTCACATAGTGTATTAGTTCCTCAATGGCAAAGAATATTAATCTTAGGATAAATTTAATTGTTAGCAATGAAATTCAATAAAAATGATATAGCCTCTACGATTAGATCAACTGGTCGATTCCCTGTCATTAAATCACATTTTCGCTCAATAGGTCACGGGTTGAATTATATCAACTCTCTTAGGGTTAGAATTTGTGGTTGAGCTAGCAAGAAGTGATCCCTTTATGTGGATTTGCCTAGTACAAATATTTCGTGGATGTAGCAGTCACCAATCTCCAAGGTTCATGAGCCACATAGAATAAATAAATAAATACAATAAAAATAAAAATGAAATCTAATGGAAAAAACAAGAAGATCAATATCCATCACCTATTCAAACACGAGAACACAACACCTCTTTGGGGCAACAAGAATGTGAGATTTATGAGACACCCAATGTAAGGTGTACACGGGATACTTCCACGATTGGTAGGGAAAATGAGCCACCAATTAGAAAAGTAATAGTATTTTCCTAAAGGGGGACCCAGGAAAAAAGATAAAGGCTTGTTGAATTCCTATAGATTCTTCCACATAATAAACAACAATCATTAAAGCATAACAAAACTTATTAAAATAATCATAGCTAAGCAACGAATTATTTCATTAACTTAGTATGTGATTAAAATGACATATAACATAAACATAACAAGAATAGTCCTACTATATTTATGATACATTTATGAAGAAATATTGGCTCAGTGAGATTGTGATTAAGAGTGCAAGATCCCAAGTACACCATTACATAGATGATACATTTTATCCAATAGTGGAACATGAAGCCACAACTTGCTTCTCCAAAGAATGATTTGTCTCCTATGTATTACAAGGGTAGCCAAGGCAAAACCTCTAGAATCCAAGCCATTTTCTTAAGTTATGAGGAGCTATTTATAACAAGTAACAATGAACTTTGAACTTCCTTGTGACTCTTTGATTTCTATGACTATTCATATTCTATACATGACTCATTACATTCCAATGTGTGGTTATTCACATTCCACATGTGTCCTTTGGAGTTCATTACAAATCATTTATTACATAAGACAAATTACATATGAGACAACGAATATATAAGAAGAAATTGATAACGGGACAAAGACTCATCAAATTGACAAGTCATTTGTTTCCTCATGGAGCTCAGTTGTAATGTAAGTGTGTCAAGCTCTGAACTCTGTGGAGATGGATTTGACACGAAATAGCAAGTCCCCAATGTAGCGGATCTTCACCTCCAGTGCTTCTTTCAATACGTTCTTGGATTTTGATTGCACATTATTCTACAACCATGAAAGTTTCATATGATCTTTCACCGGTGCAATGGCGTACTATAGAATAATTTCCTTGGTTACCAAGCCTTCCTGTTCTGTTTCCTGCTTGATTTGTTTAATGTATTGCCTAATCTTTAGAAAGATGATATCTCTACCTTTGATTGCTTCAAGTGTACCTATCAAAGGCATCCCATTATTCTGTTTTAGAGACTCAAAACCATTTTGTAGTTGATTATAAGCAACAATAGTACTAGTTGATTGTTCTCTAGGACGCATGTAGTTTTGTTGGTGCAGTCTCAACTGATCTCTATCCATCCCTGTGACAATATTGTCTTTCTTCTCCAAATGTTGTAGAGCATCTTGATACTTGGAAGCCCACTGCTGAAGATGATTGACTCATCTGTTTGCTACCTTCAAGAGTTTCATCACTTCCTGTGCCTTCTTTTAAATTCCCTCTCAACTCAAGACATTCATATAAATAATGACCCTCATATCCTCCTCTAGTAAGGATTTTGTGGCTTCAAAAAGGTCATCGTGAAATTTTCGCTATAACGTTTTTGTTGTGAAGCTGAAATTAATACCCATTTGAGCCGATGTCTAGATGAACCTCATGACCAAATTTAAGATCTTGGTTCTCTATATTTGCGGAGATACGATATGAGGAAGTTAGGATTTTTGCAGGCTCCTGAATTCCATGTAAAACAGGTGACATTGGGAAAATCGTCATAAATTTCTCTCTGAGGATTGGATTCAAATTTCGTAAATAGTTACAAAAAGAGGATGGACGATAGTTTGTTGAGTAGGGTTTTCAGGGTCGAAGGTAGCAACAGTGACACGTGGCACTTCGTACAAGTTCGCTCTACTGAACTAGTCTATAATCAGGTCATCGTGGGAGATTGGGCGTAACTCTTTGTTGAAGAATCCAATCTTGATCATACCTGTGGAGTTGGAAAGAGAACTTAGAGGGATACCACAAGACAAAATTTCAAACCCTAGAGATCTGAAATTAAATAGATACAACATATTCAATATTGAGCTACTAGAAGGAAAGAAAAAGCATGCGTTCAAGGACCACTGTAGTAAGGACCACACATCAATAGTCAAGGGTAAGTCTCCTACAACAAAGTATGTATGATTAATGTTTATATTTGAAATATGAGTATCATCTATGATATATGTTTTTTTAGGACAACGTAAGTACACACAAGGTCTCAGTTATATCTCTATGTCTCTATATGTCACAGTTAGTTTTGATACCACATTTCAGATGTCTTATTCTTGATACTACACATTTGATGCTACATATTCTTGATGCTACACCAAGTCTTATAAATATATATGATGTTGTAAGTTCATAATTGATAGAATGGTCTTTGTTGTTGTACTTAGAACTTGGTCCATCACAAGTCTAGGGTCTGTCATCAGTTTTTATTGTATATATATTTAGGTCAGTTTTGGATATAGTATTTCATAGAGTCTAGGCCTATATCAAGAGTGGGAGTCTTTGTCTACTATTGCAACAAGTCAACAACAAAAGTGACAAGCACACTTCAAGTACGCATTGTAATTTTTAATTTGTATTTATTCATTATTATGCACTTACATGTGTTTTGCAGGCAGAGGTAAGTTGAAGGGTATTTTGTTTTGTTTTGGGATTGGTTTCGCAGGGAAAATTTTGCATGCAGGTAGAAGAAGATTCAAGTCCAACTTCAAGAAAGAATTCAAGCGCAGAAGTATCAAATCAAAGGAACCATTGCAGCGGGACATCCTTTGAAGACATGAAAACCATCCGTATATTGTGAAGAAGTGTAAAGGCCAAGAGTCATCATTGTAAAGTTGTAAAAGAGTCATTTGCAAAAGTGTCATCATTGGAAGGGTCATTATTGTAAAAGAGTTAATCTGCCTAGAGTCAAAAAGGAATTATTGAGAGGTATGATAGTCTTTGTTGGGATGATGTCATGGTTGGGTTGCAGGTCATAGTGCGATTGGGTATTTGTTCATAATCATTGTAAATCATATTGTATCATGGATCATGGTCCCTGGTACAAGAATCCACACTCTTGTCTCATTTCAGTCATTATAGGGTGGCATGGAGGTGCTAGGCTGGTGCATGAAGTCGCCTATAGGTTTGATCCTGTGAACACTTCATGGTGGTAGGTTGATCTAGGGTGTTAAGGCATCCATTCAATTAATTACTGAAGATTAAATAATTTGTTAGAAAAGCGTTCGGTGGTTTTGGACCCAGAAGGGGGTTTTCCACCTAAAATTCTTATGCCTATTGTGTTGTTTTATTTACTATTATTAATGCATAAACATTCATAATAATTGGAGATTAACTAATGCTATGAAAATATTTAAAAGTGATAATTGCTAAGGAATACTAATTCACCCCCCTCTCAGTATTTCCAACACTTTATAGGGAGGCATGGTTCCAACAGATGAAGATCGGGGGACAATACTTGTAGCACAAACTCCTGTTTTTGGCAACAGACCCATAATGACAAGATTAGCTTAAAGCAACCTACTTATGCATCAATACTTTTAAATCATGTACAAAGAGGCATCACATGTAACTGAACATGAAAATATATGAACATAAACACAAAATAACTTGCATGCATGAGAAAATAGGCATACAAACTAGGAGGGTACACTTTCAAAGCATGAAGGAGTGTAAGGGGTCATTCAGGGCTTTATAGTGTGTTCATGCACTCAAGCAAGAGGAAACATCCAACAAGGGAACACTAGTTCACTCCGAAGGAATGGAGTGGGTTGTTGGGCCTTCATGCCTTCATGATGCACTCATGCACTGAAGAAGAGAGGGAGGGCACCCTGACACACTTTGAAGGGATGAAGGAATGGGTTGTCAAGCCTTCGAGCCTTCAGGGTGAACTCATGCACTCAAAGGAAAGGAGGGTGCACTGGCGCATGCTGAAGGGACAAAGGAAAGTGCTTCTATTCTACATGGTGTGCTCATGCACTCAAGAGAGGGTGCAGTTCTTATTGGTGTAGTGCTGGTTAATGAAGAGTTTCTTAATCCAAAACTATGCACCCAAATCATTTGAGAATGACTAACTGGGTCGATTTAAAAGAGTTTACATGCAAAATTGATCCATGCATGATCACCACTTTTCATCGCATGAAAGGGTTATTAAGAGAAGTTAAGCGGGCTCCTATTTTCTAGGAGTGTGCCCACATGCAACAAGATGCTCATGCATGCACCTAGGAAGAGCGCATGTCTTTAGCATGAAAGAGTGCACTCAAGGTGGGCGCACTTGCTCAGCATGAAGGAGTGTGCCCAAGGAAGGCGCACTTCTTCAACCCAAAGAAGTGTGCTCAACTGAAACGCATGTCTTCTCCAACTTGGAGTGTGTTTTTTCCTTTGTGAGGATTTTTCTCGCTTTTGTTTGCTTTTTTTGTGCTTTTGAGTGTTTTTCGAGTGTGTGCATGGCAAGAAGGCAAGTTTCTAAGTCAAGATAAGTGATGAGTTTTCTTAACCATGAAATAAATAACTCGAGCACTTCTAATGGTTAAGTGATGATACTTAGGAAACCATGACTTAGGAGGATGCAACACTAGGATAAAACATATAAATAACAATTAAAACAACATGACGACACAAGAAGGATTGAAATGAAAGTTGACATAGGCTCTAAAATTGACATTGGAAAAAAAATTGGAGGGTCGTTGTCATAGCGAAAACACTTGGCACCAAATTGGGAGAACCCCAGCTTCTTTGAAATGGTTTTATTGTAAGCAAAAAGTCTCATTTCACCATAAAGTGTTTATTCAGTCAATGGGTTACTGTAGCTCCCCATTCTTACCCAGTTAGAGATATTGTAGTCTTCGTTCCATTACTCGATGTAATAACAAGTTGTATAATTATCTGGTCAATATAAGTAAGGGTAGTAAAGTATGGTAAATTAAAAACTATCAGAGTGCGAGTTTTGTATCTCTGGCATTACTCTGTTGCCAAATATTCCTAGACAATACCCTGACAAAGTTGCTTTAGGAGCAAAAATGTTGCTTCGCTACCAACGAGCCTGGATAGTACCCTGGAAAATTCGTTTGCTTAACCTCCTTGCACAGGAAGGCTTTATCGTCGTTCACCCTTTATTATTATTATTATTATTATTTCTTTTTAATAGGACTATGCATAGGCACTTATTATTTTCACAAGAAAAAGAGGGATCCTGACTTATTGAGAGCAAAAGAGGTTGTTCCTTCAGAGATATGTTTTATATCTCTAATGCTTTTCTCGCTAAAATATTTCTCCTTATCTTAGTCTACACAAATAGATAAGCAAGAACACATTATGTAAACAGGATAGAGTGTAGGAATGAGAATCCTAAATAGATGCAGGCCGCATGGTTTACTTACAACTTCTTGAATGAAGGATCGTATTTTCCATTATAAAGTCATCGAATCAAAAGTGATAAACCAAATCAAGAGGGTAATGGATAAGCCAAGGGTTGCATGTTACTACAACTTTCCATTCACAAAAGATTAGCCACGTCATCTCGAAGCTCAAAACCGACTTTATTTGAAGACAAATAAAGCAAAAGAATCAAAATGTGAAAGATGAAAACACACAACAAGAATGTAGTGCATCTAACTACATGCAACTTATCCTGTCCTAACCTAAACAAGACAGGGTCAGGTCATATAAAGTGGAATTTCTAATGCAGCCATAGAAGCTTCACCCGACCTTTGGACCGAAGCATGTGATCCTGTAGAATCAAAACAAACAGCAATGCAATGAACAAGAGAAACAGTGCTAATATCTACATTGACCAATGGAAATAGGTAGTGCAACCACAATGGTGTATTACACTCAATTAAACTGCTCTTTCAACCAATAGACTCCACAACAACAGAAACTACTTGGTCTATGACCATACAAGACTTGATGATGCACATGCACGTGCAAGCCAAGAGACATGGGTCTAGACTGAAAATAATCTTCTAATGTGTCTACATTAGGATCATGGAAACAACCTTTAGGGAAAAATAGACAGGAAAGACTGAACAAAGACAAATCCATGTCATGAGAAATGTTAACAAGTTGAACAAAATGCAAGTTAAGAAAATTATTTCGGTAGAAATCACATAAGTGAAATGTTTGGTGGGCGTGTTTCGAACCAACAAGTGTGGCTCATCATCATGACCAGATGAAGAGGAAAACCATGGCAAATGCTTAAATAGAGAGCAATGTAGAGACCATAATTTCAAGTAACGACTATATTTGAACAATAATATTTAAATTATGATATTAATTTATTAATAGATTAAAAACAAATATTATTAATTTACGACTATATTAAATGGCTAAATTTGACAAAATAATATTTAAATGAATTTATTAAAATAAAATATTATTAAAAAATTATAAAACTGGGAATAATCGAAGAAGAAACAAAACTAACAAGAAAAAAAAAAAAGTCAAACTCAAACAAGGGGGAAGCAAAATTATAAAAAGAGTCAAACACTAATCGAACAAGATCATTTCACAAACAAAAATAAATAATGGAAAATAAAATAAACAAAAAAAATATAAACAAGTCAAAAGAAAGAAAGATCAGAATATAATATAATATATATAATATATATATATATATATTATATATAATATATATAATATAATATATATATATAAAGTTGTCGTGCATGTGATATTCTTTGATGGATGATGAAAAATATTCATTAAGATTCTTCCCTTTTTCCACATTACATATTAGAGATTTGCTTGAGGCGAGATGCAACAGTGAGAGTTCAATAATCAAATTAAATTTCCACCCCTGGGGATTGAATAATTTTACGTGAAGAAAAAATTCCTCAGGATATAGTCAACATCCCATGTGATGACATTAATGATGAAATTGTACAAAAGAAACATGAACTAACCGAGATCACAAATGTCGCCATGTTGACAGGAACCTGAATTAAGCATCATCATGGGCTAAAGTTTCCTACTCACCTGACTTATCTTTGGCTTGAAGTGTCCTACTCAACTCAAACACATGTCTTCACCAAATGGTTTTATTGTAAGCACAAAGTCTCATTTCACTAGAAAGTGTTGATTCAGCCAGTGGGTTACTTTAGCTCCCCATTCTTACCAAGTTAGAGATATAGTCTTCCCTGTTCCATTACTCGACATAACACAACATATAACAAGTTGTATCATTATCCTATCGATGTAAGGGTAATAAAGTATGGAAAATTAAAGACAATCAGAGTGCGAGTTTTGCATCTCTGTCATTGCTCCACTGCCAATAGGCCTATACAATACCTTGTCGAAGTCGCTTCAGAGCACAAATTTTGTTTCGCTACCTACGATCCTAGATAGTACCCCGATGAAGTCGCTTGCTTCACCTCCTCATGCATGAAGCCTTTATCTTCTTTCAACCTTTATTATTATTATTATTATTATTTTCATAGGAATCTGCATAGGCACTTATTATTTTCACGACTGGAAGAAGGATCTTGACTTATTGAGAGTAGAAGACGTCGTTCCTTCATAGACAAGTTTTAGACTTCTAATGATTTTCTTGCTAGATTTTTTCTCCTTATCTTACTCTACACTGGTAAATAAGAAAAAAAACACTATTCATAAACAAGATTGAGTGCAGGAATGAGAATTCTAAATAGATGTAGGCCTCATGGTTTGCTTGTAACTTCTTGGTTGAAGGATCGTATCTTCCATTGTAAAATCATCTACTTGAAAGTGATAAGCCAAATCAAGGACGAGGGTAATGGATAAGCCAAGGGTTGCGTGTTATTACAACTTTACATTCACAAAATATTAGCCATGTCATCTTGAAGCTCAAAATTGACTTTATTCGAAGACAAATAAAAGCAAAATAATCGAAACCTAAAAGATGAAAACACACAATAAGAATACAGTACATCTAACTACATGCAACATGTCCTATCCTAACATAAACAAGACAGGATCAGGTCATGTAAAGTGGAATTTCCAATGCAGCCATAGAATATGCTCCCAAGCTTTGGATTGAAGCATGTGATCGCGTAGAACCAAAACAAACAACAATGCAAAGAACAAGAGAAATTGTGAAAATATCTGAATTGACCAATTGAAATAGGAAGTGCAACCACAACGATGTATTACACTCAACTTTTCTTTCATACAATAGACTCGACAACAACAGAAACTACCTTCTTTGACCATACAAGACTTGAAGAAGCACATTCACGTGCAAGCCAAGAGACGTGGGTCTAGACTAAAAATAATCTTCTAATGTGTCCACAATAAGATCATGGAAACAACCATTAGGGAAAAATAGACAGGAAAAACTGAACAAAGACAAATCCATTTCATAAGCGATGCTAACAGTTTGAACACAATCCAAGTTTTCCTGCACGTGAGATTCTTTGATGGATGATGAAAAATATTCGTTAAGATTCTTCCCTTCTTCCACATTACAGATTAGATATTTTCTTGAGGCGGGATGCAACAATGGGTGTTCATTAGTCAAATTAAATTTCCTCCCTTGGGGGTTGAATAATTTTATGTGAAGAAAATAAGAATCCCTCACAAGAGAGTCAACATCCCATGTGATGACATTAACAATGAAATTGTACCAAAGAAACATGAACTGGCCGAGATCACAAATGTCGTCGTGGTGACAAGAACCTGAAATAACCACCAGCATGGGACGAAATGTCCTACTCACCTGAATTATCTTTGAGTTATGATAAAACATGGTCAGTGACTTATCAAAACAAGATTCATTATTTAAATCATGAGATTCAAAAGAAGAAAGATTTTCAAGATTACTGCTAAAATATTCAAAGATAATCATGTCATTTGCTTAATCAAAATGAGTTATAACTGAAATAAAATCTTCGATGATCATATCAGACTCCATTTGAAATTGCTAGAAATATAGATATTCATGTAAGAACAAGGATTCATCCATATTACTTGAACAATCATCATTTTACAATTCAAAGAAAAGGAAATCATCAAGTCATGATCATCCAAGGGTTCAATTTGATTAATGGGTGAAATTTCGACTGGTGGAATATAAATAATAGAATATAATTGATTGATAAGGTTAGATGAATCACCATTAGGGGAAATATGTGAAAGAAAAATAAATTCTTCATCAATGAACTAATCTTCCAATTGAATGATTGATTGAGGTTCGAAACGTGAAACATCAAAAGGAGGAGGACATGGAACAAAAGGTAGGTATGATTCTTCCTCCAGATGCTGAAACTCTTTTGGATCAGGAGGAAATAATGAAACATATTCAAAATGTTTTTTTGACATCCAGAGGAAGAAACAAAAATTCTCATCCAAGAATTTCCAATCCACATCCTCATTTGGAAATTCACAAGAAAGATGAATGACTCAATCAACAAAATGATCAAGAGATTCATTCAGTTCCATTCTAAGTTGATCGATTTCATTGAGGATATCTTGATATTCATATTTTTCGAAAATGCGCCAAAGTTCATTAACTAATTGCTTGAAAGATGAAATAGAAGTAGTGGGTAGATAATAGCACCATTCCCTTGCACGACCATCCAATGTAAGGGTAAACAACCATGCGGGGATTTCTTTGAAATAAACACCACTTGAAAAATAAAATTGAACAAATTCAATCATGTAATTAAGGATGGTTATTGTACCATTTCCATCGAATTTAATATGTGGTAAGCTATGTAAAAATTTTGCGGGGATTGAAAAATCTACCGCTTCGGAAAAATACCTCGAGATTATGATATGGGATAAAGCCATTAAAGGTAAGAGATACAAATAGGCTTCATAAGCTTAGCTTGTCATTTGGACCTCATTCTAGAGCCAAAAATGTTGACAATGTTGGATGTCACCAACACTGTAAATGGATCTCCTTGATGTGAAGTCCCAATTAGACCTCATATTGTTTGGTGTAGGAGTCCCATTTGGTCATACGACCTGACCACCATTAGAAAGGTGTTAAAGATATTACTTGGTTATGATCAAGCACAAGAGAGCACAACACCTCTTTGGGGCAACAAGAATATGAGCTTTTTGAGACACCCAATGTAAGGCATACATGGGAGACTTCCATGGTTGGTAGAGAAAACAAGCCATCGGTTAGAAAAGTAGTAATATTATCCTAAAGGGGGGCCCGAGAAGAAAGAGAAAGGCTTGTTTAATACCTGCAAATTAGTCCACATGATAAACAACAATTGTTAAAGCATGAAAACACTTATTCAATAATAGCCATAGCTAAGCGATGAATTAGTTCATTAACTTAGTATGTGATTGAAATGAAATATACCATAAACATAACAATAATAGTCCTACTATATATCTATGATACATGTATGAAGAAATTCCATCTCATTGAGATTTTGACTAAGAGTGCAAGATCCCAAGTATATTGTTACATAGATGAAACATTGTATCCAATACTGGAACACGAAGACACAACTTGGTTCTCCAAAGAATGATATATCTCATATGTATTACAAGAGAAGCTAAGGCAAGGCCTTTATAATCCAAGCCATTTGCTTGAGTTATAAGGAGCTATTTATAACAAGTAGCAATGACCTTTGAGCTTCCTCATGAATCTTTGACTTCTATGATTGTTCATATTCTATACATGAGTCACTACATTCTAATGTGTGGCTATTAAAATTCCACATGTGTCCTTTGGACTTCATTACATATCATTTATTACATATGAAAAATTACAAATGAGATAATGACTAGAAAAGACAAAATTGATAATCGGATAAAGACTCATCAAATTGATAAGTCATTTTCTTCTTCATGGAGCTCAGTTGTAATGTAAGTATGCCAAGCTATGAAATTCATGGATATGGCTTTGACCCGAACTGGCAAGTCCCCAATGTAGTGCATCTTCACCCTCAGTGCCCCCATCAATGCGTTTTAGCCTCTCCATAAAGTTTTGATACTATGACACCTCTGATGTTACGAAAACTAGCACCGCCTCTTAATGGGGAAAGTGTTCTAGTGTTGCACCACTGTTGCTACAACACCTTGTCTCTTTATCACCCCTCTATCACATTGTTGATGTCTAGCCACTACCCACCAACCATTGCACAACTTTGATGTTGCATATGTGTTGCTTCTAACCCTGCTATACTTCTTCCAACTCTGCATTTTCACTCCAAATCCCTCTCATTCGTTGTTGCTGCAATTATAACAACTGTAACTGAGAAGAATCCATAATATATAATCCGTTGTGTTTTCTTAATTTGTCTCCTAAATTATGACTGCTACTAGTCACTGCACTGTGCACTAAGGAATTTGCACTGTTGCTAACCCTTCAGTATAGCACTCTGCACTACACTCCTCAAATCTTCACTGCTACTTGTCTGCAACTGTCACTCTGGAATTTGACTACATCACTGACATTCATCCATCTTGCTACTAAATACTGTGGATCCCCATAGTAAGGTAATGATCCATGAGGTGGACTCCTCAATGGACCTTGTCCATGTTTGCAACTCTCTGTGGCTACAAATCCAGATCACCCCACCTCTCTCCTGGAGGTATGGCTACAAACATTGCAAACTCTTCCGCTAAGCTAAAAGACAACTTATTTATCTCAGCTGACACTGTCGCCTGGTCTTGCTTCTTGATCTTTTCCTTCTTCCTAAGAGGAAATTGCATACTGTAGTGGCTTAGATCACCACACCTAAAGCACTTGACCTTTGACATGTCCTTCTTCTACTTCTTATCCCCATGCCCCTGACTAGGATCCTTCGATGCTAAGGCCACATTCTCCTCTTCCTTCTCAATCTTCATTCCCATGTTGTTGCTTCCATTGGTAGTTCTCTTTACTAGATCTCACCTCAACTCCTCCTGTTGTAGGTCGGCCCACATCCTATCCCATCCAGGAAAAGTGTCTTTGCCCAATATTCTTTGGACAAACACTTGTCATTCCTCCGAGACACTGTTTAGTGTCATTCATACAAGCTCTATGGGTTGGTGCGCCTGCCCAATGACTAATAGATGATCTTGGACCTACTAAATCCTAGTGAAGAATGGATCTATGTCCTCACCCTTCTACATCATGATGCTTCTTAGCTTCTCATGGAGAAACATCTTCCATTTCTCGGAAGAATTATGATACAACAAGGAGAGAGCATCCCACATCTCCTTGGTCATATTCTTGCCAGCTACATGTAAGACTATATGATCTCAAACACCATCCATGATCATCTACTTTGCCTTCAACATTTCCTTTTTATACTGTTCCTGATGATCAACATTCTTCGGTACTACTACCACATTCTTTGCATAGGTATTCAGACATATGCAGACAATCCTCATCAAGGAGAAAGGACATTATGGTCTTCCAAATTACATAATTGGAGGCACTGTCCAATCTATCTTGATTTCTGAGCCTAGTTGTGGCCATCTCTAATATGGTCGAAAACTCCCTCTTTCCCTATGCTTGGCTGCTAGATCTATTTCTCACACTCCCTTCTCGAGTGAGGAACTTAGCTCACAACTACTACCAATCTACAACTAGAAAAACTATATCTCTAAAACTCAAGATCCCATGTGAGAAATTTTCCCTCTATGCATGCTTTTTTCTTCTATCTGACATAGATTATACTCTAGCAATCTGCTGCAAAAAATCCTCTATGCCCAAACAAAAAATATGTTGTGTGAAAATATGAGATGTTGCTGCTCCCACTACTTGCTGGAATCACTCAACTAGAAAGCCAAATTTTTCTTCCAATCCTGCACTGAAAGTTTGAACTTCCCCAAGTAATTTAATCTACATGGCTCAATATTTTCAGAACCTCTGAAAATTTCAACCTGTTGCTCCCTTTGAACAACGAAATTTTCTTCTTCTACCTCTAGTATTCCCATATATCAAACTCACTCTGATACCATGTGAAAATTTTACTACTGAAATCCTATTGCAACAACTAGAAATAATTCTTCTAATTGTTAATTAATTTAACAGTTTATTTGCTACGACAAATATCAAACAAATCACATTGCAACCTTCACAAATAAAACTGCAGAAAATAATAGCACTGGAAACTAAGAAAATCTAGAGCACACACATAAAATTTGAGACAATTATTTATCGAAAAATGTGCTCGGAAAAACCCAACTTGGGAAAATCGATGTAACAGTTGAGGGCTTTTATTATTTTGCAGTAGTGAGAGAAAATATGAGTACAACTAGAAGTCAAAATATGGCAATCATATAGAGAAAAATATCGGCAAAAATCTAGTGAAGAAGTTTCCTCACCTCACAAGAAAATTCGGGCTCTGACTACAGCTGCAAGTGAGTTATCCAAATTGCTTCTATGCAGGCCTGCATCACCCTAACATAGTCCCTTCCATATCAGCCTCAATCAACTACTCTTCAAGCCATCTAGTCTATTATTGACTAGGAAAACGTCTCTCCTGACCTCTAAAATTACTTTTGGCCTCTGAAACTGAAACTCGGATTCTCCCTAGCAGAATCGGTTTGCTTCTTATATGCTTCTACGCAACCCTTGCATCAACCTCACTATGGCTATTTCTGCCTCTTTGCATGCACTCTTCGGACCTGGAAAAACTTTTCTCGAGGCACACTATCCCCTCCCCAATTCATTTCTAGGGAAGGGGCATTGTACCTCCCTACATGCATAATCTATCCCGAGCTAGGTCTCACGTGCCAGGACCTCCTTATGAAGCATGCTTATCAGAGAGGTCGAGGGAGCATTTCTAGGCAAGTTTCCGGCCAGCAAATGAGAGTTTGCTTAGGAAAACAAGTAAGAGATTGAAAGGCATATTTCAAGCAAACCTGTTAGTGATGTACTTCTAATTAGATCAGTTAAGCCATCCATAAAGGTCAAGCCCTGTCACTCGACTTGGGATAAGAATTCTTTTTCTCAAATCTTCTTATTCTCCTGGCCAGTTCCTCTCCGCGAACTATTAGATCTATCTTAGCTTTTTTATGAGAATACTATCGAGTTACGAAGTAACGTAAGAGCGATTAAGCGTAAGAGCGTAGTTTACATAGCGTAAGAGCTTTTTCAAAGAAAAAGTGATAGTTAGAGTGAGCGGAATACTTGAAGCGAGTATATAAAGAACTAGAGTAGAAAAAGCAACTAGTTGGAGAGAGGGGAAGAGCTTCACTCAATCCATACCTTTGCATCTTTCTTCTCTGAGCCTGGTATCAAAATGCTTGACTATCTCCCCGAATGAGACAGATTTCCTCTCTCTGCTCTGGAATCAGGAAGGATAATGCCACTATGGGAAAATAGAATGAGCACGCGTCGGCCTATGCTCAGGGTCACTCTTTTCATAATCTTTCTAAAGTCAAGTCACATCTTTTTTAACTTGATTGAATTTCAGGCGAGTCAATCAGAGATACACTAAAATCAAAAATAAATGAGCTAGATTTGCCACCGGTTAAGGAAAAGAAGAATGATGAGATTAGGTAGCTCGCTTGATTGAGTACTTAGGTCAGACTAGGTTTTGGACTTTCTAACTGAACAATTTCCTAAGGTGAACTATGCCTCCTATGGCCCCCCAACAAGAGTATTGGCGTCTAAGGGTTCTCAACAAGCGGTCAAGTTGGTAGGCGAAGATCGGCTATAATTGAAGTGATTGGCGGGGAGCAGCTAATAATCAAAGCGATTGCCTCCCCCAGCCTCTTTCGTTTTGCCATACAATCCAGAACTTTCTCTATTATCCGTGGAGGAGAACCCCTTACAATGCCAGCCGCCACTCTCCCGCCGGTAGAGCCACTTGTCTTGCCATTGAACTCTTCTGGCTATTGCCTCTAGAAAATCGAACTCTCCAAGGAAATTGAACTCTATATGGTTCTCACAAGCATCTCAAGTGTGTTCTCCATCCACCCATTGACTTCTTCTTATAATCCTTTGTTGTAGCTCCAAAGGCCAAGATTAAAACTTAATCAAGGGATAAGATCATATCAAAGTAAATCCTCATGAATTTCTAAATTATTCTCACCTTATCTCAATTAATTATTATTAATTAACCAAATTTCCTAAGTTTAGACTTAGGAAACATTAAAAAATAGGCTAATAATCTAATTGAGACACTTCTAGGTGGAATTTCCATAAACGATTTTGGGTTATGGAGATCTCATGTGTTTTAGCCTCTCCACAAATTTTCGAGACTAGAACATCTATGTTGCTACAAAAACTAATAGATTTTTCATCACAAGATGTTTCACTTGTTTCTTTACCGCAATAAGTTCTCTTCTCAATCTAACATTCTCATTCAACAAGTATTCACAATTATGTTGTGTCGTTGTAGCGAATGCAACATTTTTCGCCATGATAGCTTTGGGATTCCTTCTGGTGTTGGAGGTTATCACATTCTCGGTAGAAACTGAGATTGGATTTTGAGGGTCCTTGGGGAAGTATCTATGCCTTTGCTGCATGATCCTCTTCATAAGATGATCAAATGTTACACTACATACATCCATGACTCTATGGGCCAATTCCATGGGTTAGATGGTATCTTCTTTCTCTAACTCTTCTTCTTCAATCTCCTAAGTCAACTGTTCTCTAGTCTTTATGTTGCTTTCTCCCCCAGGGATTTTCTTTGTTGTTCTTCCTCTATTCTTCTCATATCCTCTTCTTCTTCTTATTGCTTATGGAGAAACTCATCCTACTTCCTCTTCTCTTTTTCTACTTGAATATCTCCTGTGTTTAGAGGATCGAATTTCCATTTCTTGCTGCTCTCACCTATCATGTCATACTTGATCCTCTTCTTAGGAGCTACTTTCCTTACTTCAGGGGTTATCTATTCTGCCTCCTGCACCTGCAAGTCTTGAGCTGGTGGATCTTGGGGTGATCTAGTCTCCATCCATAGATGTGCCTTCATGTTTGCATTGTACCAATTCTTTATCTTCTCATCCTCTGTTATGGAAATTGATGAGCACCCTGCATTTGACCAATCCTTTCACAATGTTTCGTGCAAAATCTCCTAGGATCATATCCATGAAAGTATTTAGTGGTGAAGTGTAAGCATTCCAACTCCTGTATCTCTATTGTTGTCGCCTTATGAATCTTTAACTCATATAATATGATCCTCAACAGGAATGTGGACTAAGTGGGTTTCTTCCTCTTATGAAGAACTCCTGACAATCCCTTGTCCAACAAGTTTTCTACTTCTTGCATGATCACCTTATTGGTCACATGTCACAACATAAGATGAGGGGATATCTAACAACCAAAACATCTGATCTATGTACCCTCGGGTGCTGCAAACCAGTCTGTGATATCTCAGCATGACTCCTTCACCTAATCGGTCATGCAAGGAGGATTGATCTTGAATATCATTTGAAAGATAACTGCAAAAACATGCTTAACCAATTTGTCATATGCGTCTCTAAAGTTTGATTCTGATAACAATTTGCATTGGACATAAACTAAGAACTTATTGTCATGGGTCCAGTTCTAGTTCATTCCAAGGAACGCATACTATGCGTAGATTCCCTCTAAGAGAAATGAAAACATGTAGAATTTTGTTGCTTGGTTTTCCCTCAAAAATGATTTTTCCTGCCCCACATGACGTTGAAACTCATATGAAAATATATCTGCCCAATTGAAAGATCTGTTGCAGGTTACCACCATGTTGAGCATATATTTCCAATTCTCCTCAAACACGTCAATGTTCTTGCGCCCATGCAACCGAAAACACATGACTATTAGGTACTGATATACATCTCTAAGAATCTTGGTCGGATAGAATTCAGATGGGCGATGGTGAAACTAGGCAGGCTCTCGACACCATGATTTGATGACATCACCTGTGTCGAGGTCAACCCATCTCATGTAGAAGTTATCATTTGCATATTATGTGG
>APFE030643391.1:0-10809 GCA_000404065.3 Pinus taeda
ATGCCAACAAATCTCTTGCTAGGGTAAATGGGAGGATGTACTTACTTGTAGAGAGGTTGTTTGCAAATTTGGAGGCTTGGAAAATGGATTAAATGAGTTTTTGGGTTCACCTGACAAATGCAACGTGCCAACGCCCAAGTGTTCAGCACTTGACATGTGCATTGTGCATGTTGAAATTTCTTTGTAAATCCTATGCTCGGTGCATAGCGCCTGACAGGTGCACCGCGCCAACGCCTAGGTGCGTCGCACCACTGAAAACTGGACTTTTGCCTGTGATTTTCACTTGTTTCTTTTCAAATGCGATTTTTTCCTCTTTCTCGCTCTCTTTAGCACAAATTAGGACTTCTAACACCAAGGATCACTTTATATACATTTTGACTTTAATTTTTCATTTAGAAAAACCCACTTTCTAAAGTTCCCTTTCACTTTACATTTAAAACCTTGTTTTTTGCAGTTTGGCTCTTTTTCTTGTCATTTGATGGACTGATGTTTGAATGTTTTTATTTCTTTTGTAGTAGCTGGAGTTTTTGAGTTTGACAAGGTGGCCAAGGGCTGCAGATGATGCTCTATTACATATGAAACGTTGAAATTACATAAATTTGTACATGAAAATAGAAAAACTCTGTTTTCACCTCAAAACAGAGTTTTGAGGTAAAAACCCTTTATGAAGAAAATCATCAGTGAAATTTGTGATTTAATGAACTTATTAAACATCCTCATGTGCCTGCTGACCTCTTATTGATCTTTTGAAGACCATGGTAGAAAACCCTAGACCTAATGAGACTTGAAAACCCTAAAAAATGGCTTTTTGCAAATGTAAATGACTAAAATGACTGTAAATGACCTAAACTTGTGAAAATAGGCCAGCAGGTAAAGACCATGAGGGAAATTTGATAACGAACCACTTCCATCAGTTGATCCATAACCTAATGGAATGCAACTGATTGGATGAGACACCTAAAATGCATGCAAATAGAGAATTTGATCACTGATGGAGGGATGAAGATACCAACATTAACAGAAATGAGACTATTGCTTACATCAATGATGTTCAATACAACAAAGGAGAAATTTTTGAGCAACTAGATTTTATGCAACGTATCCAGCACTGAACTGGTGAGCCTTTGGACGAGATTGAGGTGTGAATGTCACATATTGACTACCATGTTCGCGAAGGGCATGGCCCTCTTGTGGCCGAATGTGATGGTCATGCTCCGAATCCTCTCCCTTGATATGAAATATTGTGGTTCTCTTTTGGTTTTGTTTGTGATTTGGGTTATATGTCTATTCTTCCTTTATGGTTCATGTAAGAAATGGAAATATCTTTTTTTTTTTTTTTACACTGCTCTCCTAACTAACAAATCCAGTTAAAGTGAAGCTGGAAGAGTTAAAAACCTTTGGAATGTATGCTGCATCTTTTTGAAAAAATCATGAAAGTTTTTTTATCAACATAAAAAATTAAAAATAAAAAATGATAAGTCATAAGATAAGGATAAATATGCTAATGTATTAAAAATTATCAATAACCTTAATATATGCATATCCTTCATATAATATATATGATGTATTACCATCATAACAATAGTCAACCATATTATTGAATACATTGGTGAAACCAATCATAAAGGTAATTTTGTTTACTGTTATGAATAGATTTTTGTATTCTATAAATTATCAATGACATAATTCATGATTTTAATTAGGTAGAAAGAATAAAATATGCGGTGTTAATGGTTTATAAGTATATAGGAATTTTCAGATGAAATTGTGTGGAGGATGTTTAATCTTGTCCAATGTTTCGGGTGGACATTTCCCCCACCATTACGGACTTTGAGAATTGAATGATTACAAATGAGAGATGAAAATCCTTTGATAGAAGCAAGAATTCATAATTAACTTTTAAAGAATAATATTAAAATAATAAAAGAGTCGTTAAAAATTAAGAAAAATATTAAATTATATAACTAGTTAAGAGAAATGATCATTTTATGAATTCAGGGTTCTGTGATCCATATTATGAATGTTAAGAGATATTTCGGTAAAATCACATAAGGAAACTATAATTTGACAAGTTTTGGACGATCTAGTATCATTTACCTTCAAGACAAGATGAAGAACCAGATCATGGCATTAGATTAAATAGATGTAGATAAATGTTTTCTAGCTGTTAGAATATAACAGCTAGTTTTGACTAAAGAATTATCATTAATTAATAAACAATTTTTAATTAAAATGAAGTAATAGATGGAAATTAGTTGTAAATAAAGAATTCAATTAATTTTAGTATTATTATTATTTAATCAAAACAAAGTTCAGTGATAATAGGGTCAAAATTAATTATTCTAAACCATATAACTGAAAAATAGTAATAAGAAAATGAAAAAAAAAAATAACACATAAATAAACAAATAAAATAAAAATAATAAGGTCAAATTTAACTATTCTAAACAATAAAACTAAAAATAGTAAAGAAAAAATGAAAAAAACAAATAAATGAATATAAATGAAATAATGGATTAACTCCTTTTTATTATTTAAATCCAAAAAATAAAATAATATGGTAAAAAAAAATGAAAAGTAAATAAATGAGAAATAAAGGAATATCGACAATTCGATTAAAATAAATGATTAATTAATTAAATATTATAAAAACTTAGGAATACAAGTGATCTAACACCTGCTAATACTCCAACCATTTTCTCTATTCAAATTGATAGGCCTCCTTTCAATTTCTAAGGCCTCCTTAAACTTACAGTGATGAAAATGACCAATCCTTGCAATGAGCCTTGCCTCTTCAATGCAGATATGATGTTTTGTCTTTTCCCCATGTTATGGAAAAGCATAGAAGTAGGACCTTCCATGTTTGATGTTAGTTGCATGCTCAAGGATCCTCGATTAATTGAGCATCTAGTTTCACCAATGTATAGAGTCTCACATGAGCAAGGGATGACATAAACACCTTCCCCATCTTTAGGGTTCACATGGTCCTTCACTAATATTACGGAGCTTCAGATAGTGTTTAGGGGCCTAAATGTCGAAGGAACCTTATGGTTCTTCATAATTTTAGCAATCTTGTATGTGGTTCCTTAGATAAATGGAAGATGCACCCCTGAAAACTGATTTTTAAGATCATTTTAATCCTATGACCTTTTTCAACCTTAAGGAAGGCTCTTAGACATTGACGCTTACTATAACCATTCTTATTAAAAACACTAAGGAGATGGGGTTTTTCATCATTGAGGTGGTTTTCATTAGAAACTCATAATGCCCGAGTGGCTAAGGTGTTGAGAACACCTAGCTTTTGAGCGGGTAAATGATGCAAATTTGCATGAAGATATTGTTCAATGTGAGTTTTCTTCTGAAAAAACTGGTGGGAGAAAGAACCATAATATCTCTTTGAAATAAGAACTTTAAGGAAAGGGAGGCTACCATCGATTTCACATTCCATAGTAAACTTTATGGAACTAGATTGATTATTAAGATGCTGGAAAAAGAGGTCCAACCTTTCCCAACCATGGGACCAGATGATGCAAATGTCATCCACAAACCTTTTCCAAAGCTTAGGATGGAATAGATCTTATCAAGAAAAGGCATTAGATTCAAAGTCCCCCATAAAAATATTAGCCACTGCTGGGGAAATGGGGGAACCCATAGCAATGCCAAAAGTTTTTTCATATAATTCACCTTCAAAGCTGAAGAAAGTAGAAGTAAGACAAATTTCAACCAAATAAGTTGTATATGGGTCTGTAATGTGCATGATGACTTCAACGACCTCGTTAATGGGGATATTAGTGTGCAAGGATACCACATCGAAACTCACCAAATTATCTACAGGATCCAACCATATACCCTTTAATTTGTTGACAAACGAAGACAAATCTTTGACAAAGGATTCAGTCAGAACAATAAGAGGTTTAAGCTTATTGGCTAAAATATTAGTAAGAAGATAGGTTGTCCCTCCAATGGTGTTGAAAATGGGATGTAGGGGAGCACCTTGTTGGAATTTCTAAGTCTATTTATTAGAAATCCTTCCTGTACTTTCTGATTTATTTCTTCCTACTTGTTATGTTAATTAATGAGTTATTTAACATGTAAATACTAAAAATAAATACAAGTACAGTCTTAACACATACAAATCGTCAACTGAAGGAAAAACAAGCACACAAGTGACACTGTTGTTTTTGGACTAATGTCCCTTGAAAAAACTAATGCAGGAAAACTAGTGCAGCCATCTGAGGGTTTTATTATTAAGTAGTTTCATAATACAATTTGGGTGCCAGAAATGACCCACCTAATAGATAATGCCCTCCGTAGTGGTACCTCTCAGTCGAAAACAAATATTAGCCCCAATCTGCCCCATGAAATCTCCCAGTGCTAACCTCTAGGGTTTGCATCAGCCTCTTTGGCCCAGCATCACCCTCTCTGGCCCAGTGTCAGCCTCTTTTGGCTTTACGTCAGTCTCTAGAGCCTCTGCGTCTCCCATTCTAGCTCTCCTCAGGCTCTACGTAGCTCCTGGGTACCTCTTCATGGCCTCTCGCTGCTTCTGTGTGGCTCTAGCTGGATCTGTGTCAACCCTCTCCCAGATTCTACACTGATGCTCCCGGTACTATCCCTACCTCTCTGCTACTGCATTCACTACCCCTCAGTTGCAGCTCTACTCACTCCTTCAATTTCCTCAGCAAGCCCTACCTCGGAAAATCAAATTCTTGATTAACTTTATGTGTTCTCCAAGTGACCCTCAAGCCTCCTCTTATACTCTTCTTGTTGACAATTCAACAACCCATATTAAGTCCCTAATCAATGACTAATATTAGATCTAGATTGATCCATGACTTTTGAACCATTATAACTCAATTTTATATTAATTCACATTAATATTTTATTTTCCCTAAGTTTAGACTTAGGGACTTCATTAATTATTTTAATATCTCCCAAACTGGTTAGATTATGCCCAAACCATTTATGGGTATTGGAGATCTCATGTTCTTTAGCCTCTCCACCAATGTTCAAGACTAGAGCACATCCGATGCTACCCCAAATTAGCACTCCCTTTTAGTGAGGACTATGCTCTAGTAATACTCCTCACTGAGCATCACCCTGATCCTATGGCATCGGTCCCTATGTTGATGTTAGGAATATTACCCATGGCCCTGCCACTACCACTGCTGCATCTGTATGGAAGCTTCCTTTGAATCTGTGTTGCTGCCCATGGCCCTGCCACTACCACTGTTTCATCTGCACTACAACCCCTCTCATCATGTTGCATCGTGCTACCTATAGCACTCCCACTACTAACTGTTGCACTGCAACTCAGCTACTGAGAATTAAGTAACTGGTCTCCCAACTTTGACATCTTCATTAGGCTAGAAACACTCCCGATGTTGAAGCTCCCTCTGTCACTGACAAGTAATCCCTCTCTGACCTCTGCGCTGCTGCAAAAACTTTGTGTATCTCACACTACTACTTCAAGTTGTCCTAGGACTCCTGCACTATAGCCCCTTCTGTCGCTCCATCCACATCTATCTCTACCAACATCCGTTAGTCCTACTACTCCTCTTTGAGGCTCTCATAGCAAGGTAAAATCCAAGAGGTTGGGTACCTCGAGGATCCTGCCCCTCATTTCCTGTAGTCCGTCTGACTACATCTCAATGTCTCTCCACTTCCTCTCAAGTGGTGCATGAGCACTTATGGCACAGTCATCATCTATCTCCACTTCTTTCTTCGCCCTTGTTAGTGCAGCCTTGGTCTCAGAAGCCTCTCCCTTGCTCTTCTTCCTCAGGCACTGGTTTGTATAGTGACCCAGTTCCCCATAGTGGAAGCATTTGACCTTGGAGAGGTCCTTATTCTTTTGTTTCTCCTAGTTTCCCTCAGATGCTAGGGCAGCAACCTCCTCTTCCTCCTTCTTGATTCTGACCCCCTTGTCACTGCTTCTCGCCTTGGTTAGCTTTCTAATCTCTTCTTGACGAAGAACTGTCCATAGTTCCTCCCAATCTAGAAGGATTGATCTACCCAATATGCTCAGGAAAACTCTCTCCCAATCCTCTGAGACTGCATTAAATGTGATCCTCACCAACATCTCCTCATCCGACATGGCCCCTATGGAAGTCAGTTGATCCCAGATCTCCTTCAATTGACCGAGGAAGGTGTTTATCTGTTCTCCCTTCGCATTTTCCATGTCCTTCTCGATAAAATGTGGTACTGCATGGTCTTTGACCCCATCAAGGATGATTCTCTTGGCCCTCGCCATTGCCTCCTCGTACTTTTCGTTCTCATTCGGGTCAACTGGGATCATTATTGTGTTCAAGGTGAAGTGCTTTAGACGATTCCTTTCTAGAATAGACAAGATCCTGGCGTTCCAGACTATGAAGTTTGAGGCTCCATCCAGTTTGTCTTGATCTCTTATCCCATTCATTGCCATTTCATTGCTTCTCTTTCGACTCTTCCGAGTCTCTCTACTTCCCTCTTGGAATCTCTCGGTGTGACTCACTTTGAGCCTCGATTTCCCTCCTAGAAACCCCTCTCCCAATGTCGATATTCTCCCACTCCAATCGTTAGTGGAGCTGAACAACTGATCCAGATTTCTTGGCTAGAAATCCTTGGTAGCAACTCCCTCCTCCTTAGTCTTGCCTTGTTAGGTATCGTTCTGACCACAATACTCCACCAACTTCACTCTGCAACTTACCCACAGCCTCCTGTGCCCCAGCAAACTAAAGGTTAGAGCCTCTAGGCTATGCACAATCCTAGCACCAACAAAATCCACACCTCCTAGCCATGGGTGTCAATCCTTCCTAACTGAGCAAGATGATCGAGCACTGCATTAGGTCGGGTCTGCTCTTCTTCGCCACTACACTGATCCTCTTCTCGACTCGAATTGATAACACAAGCACTGCATCACACCTTCCTTTCTGCTTGTCCACTAGTAACAGCTTCTATCACTCGAGACATATGTTTCTACTACTGCTACTTTGCTTGGCTAATGCCCTAATTTATCCTGTGATCTACAACCATGCTCTGATACCATGTTGGAATTTTCTAAGTCTATCTATTAGAAATCCTTCATCTACTTTCCAATTTCTTTCTTCCTACTTGTTTTGTTAATTAATAAGTTATTTACCATATAAATACTGAAAATAAATACATGTACAGTCTCAACACATACAGATCATCAATCGAAGGAAAAACAAGCACACAAGTGACATAGTTATTTTTGGACTAATGTCCTTGGAAAAAACAAATGCGGGAAAACTAGTGCATGTATCTGAGGGTTTTATTATTAAGTAGTTTCAGAATACAATTTGGCTGCCAGAAATGGCTCACCCAATAGAGAATTCCCTCAGTAGTAGTACCCCTCAGTCAGAGACAGATATCAGGCCCAATCTGCCCCACGAAATCTCCCAGCATCAACCTCTAGGGTCTGCATCATCCTCTTTGGCCCAGTGTCAGCTTCTCTAGCCCAGCATTAGCCTCTCTAGGCTCTGCGTCAATCTCTGGAGCCTCTATGTCTCCCACATTGGCCCTCCTTAGGCTCTACGCAACTCCTAGCTACCTCTGCATGGCATCTCGCTGCTTGTATGTGGCGTATTGTGGGCTCTGTGTCAACCCTCTCCCAAATACTACATTGATTCTCCTGGTACTATATCTGCCTCCCTTATACTACATTCACTGCCCCTTAGCTACAAATCTGATTACTCATTCGATTTCCTCATTAAGCCCTGCCCCAAAAAATCAAATTCTTGATCAACTCGGTATTTCTCCAAGTGATCGTCAAGCCTCCTCTTATACTTTTCTCATTGACAATTCAAGAGTCGAGATTAAGTCCCTAATCAACAACTAAGATTAGATCTACCTTGACCCATGACTTTTGGACCATTATAACTCAATTTTATATTAATTCACATTGATATTTTTTTTCACTAAGTTTAGACTTAGCGACTTCATTAAAAATATTAATTATTTTAATATCTCCCAAACTGGTTAGATTCGTCCCAAACCATTTCTGGGTATTGGAGATCTCATGTGCTTTAGCCTCTCCACCAATTTCTGTGGCTAGATCACATTCAATACTATCCCAAATCAACACCCCTTCCTTATGGGTCTTTGGAAGACCATAAATCCTAGGAGTGAGAGGGCTACTCTTGATCAACTTCTTACTAACAGAGCTAATAGTGCTACTAGATTTTATGGCTAGAGAAATTGTTTTAGAAATATTCTTTAAGGGATTCTTATTAATTTTGCTATAGCTCCCTCTATTATGAAGGTGATATAACATTATTCTCTGATAATCTTCCTTATCTAAGACAATGGAAACACCCCCTTTATCAAATTTAAGAACAACGATGCCCTTGTTATTATTCAAAGCTTTGAGAGCCTCAAACTCAGGTTTTCTAAGGTTGTTCTTAGTGGGCTTAGCTTTTCTCAGGACCACCGCACGGTCTTGTCTAATGATATCCTTAGTAGCAATAAGTCCCTTATACCTAATTAAATGTCACAAATAATCTCTTCCACTGGGATTTTTTAGGAGTACGGGAAAATTTTAAAACTTTCTCTAAAGGACTATAAATAATAGGATCAAAAGAAAAATAAGAAATATTAACAACTCTATTATTAAAAGGGTTGAAAGAAATTATATTTTTATTATTAATATTGTTGTTAGAATCAAGAGATAAAATAAAATATGTAAATAACCATTAAGGTAGAGGGTCAAATTCAATAGATAAAAAATAAAATAAAATATAGAATAAACAATGAAAAGTAAGAAATTTTCTGTAAAAATCACAGATCATAGAGTTTTTGTTCGACGAGTTTTCGAACCATTCAGTGTGGTTCCAATCGTCGGGACAGATGATACGATCATGGGCAATCAAGCTAAATAGAATGATGAAGAAAAAAGTCATTATAATATAATGATTAGATTTGGCTAAATAAATAATATTTATTAATGAATAATATTTTATTATAAGAGAAAATTGTTAGATATAGTTGTTATATTGAATTAAGAAAATATTAATCAAAACGAAAACTTTTATGAAATGGATAATCTAAAAATAAAATAAAAATAATATTTATTGGAAAACCAAATAATAAAACAATTAATAATAATATAATTAAATAATTAATTAAAATTAAACAAATAAAGTATTAATTAAATTAAATTAAAAGAGAATGAAAGTAGAAAAATTAAAAAATATAATATGTAAATAATTTTCCCAAGGAAACATCTCAATTTTATTCATTTTGGAAAAAATTACATATTGTAGGTGCTAAAAAGAATATGCATAAAACAACAGATCATGGTGTCCAAGATCAATAAAATCTCATCAGAGAGTTTACACTAGTCTACTCTTTCCTACCTTTCTTTTTTTCCACTTTTCCCCAGCCACTAGAGTTGGGCATGGATGATATAATAGTCATTTTATTCTCTTTTACATTTACTTGGATTTCTTTATTGGAATCTGAATTTTCTGATGCATGAGTTCGTCTAGCACCACTTGCTTATTTTTCAGATGTAATCACCTCAATCCATTGTTATTGATAGGAAAGAATTATAACTAAAGAAAATTTATGCTCGGCCTCGTCCTTCTGCGAAGTGTCTAGGGATTTCTGATCATTTATGTTTGTGTTTTTTTGTGTGGTTTCTGCACCTTTTGTTTCTACTTCCTGAGTTTCTAAAAACTGCCATCCTTTTGGTTTTTGTGGTTGTCTCTTTTTTCTTTTGGGGTGGTTTTTAACTTGAGGACAAGCTCTTTGAAGGTGATCGATATGAAGACATGTATGACAACGAAATGTCATATTCTCATATTCAAGGGGTTGAGACCATTGCAGATTGTTGTGAAACAACACAATGTGATTAGGTAAACCTTTACTAAGGTTTACCTATACATAAATTTTGGCAAAGGTTAAAATTCCTTTTGAGACTCAATATTCATCCACCTTTAAGAATTTCCCCAAAGGTTTCCCAACTCCTTCTAATACTTTGTGATGCCAAAAATGCAATGTAGATTATATAACCTGACCCACACAAGCCTTTTGTATACAACCATGTTGTTTGCATCAAAACGCAGGAATCAAGGTATCATGAATAAACCCACATTGCTCCAAAACCATGGTCCCTCATTTAATACATAATCCTTATCTTTTGTCGTATCAAACTTTACAATGAAAAATCCCTATAACATAGACAAATATCACAACTTTCTGTCCAAGTAGCAAAAATACATTGATGTAGCATCTTTGAGTTGGGCTAGAATCCATTCAATCTACATATAACTGCTCTTGCATGGAAATCAACATAAATCTCATTTACCTCAGGCAAGTTGACTCTCAAATCTAGCACCTATGTCATTTGCTCCACGATATAGGGACTAGGAAGAGCATGAGATTGTTCTAGATGTTTTTGTGGCTCTGCCTTCCCTTTGAATGCATCTTTGAAGGAATTTGGGCCTTTTGAGCTAGATACATGGCATCCTTCAAGAAGTCTCATCTTAAGGATGATGATCAAATTGGGACTAATGCCATAGTCCTGCAACTTGTATTACTCTTAATACAAGTGGATATTGGTGGCCACTTTCCTATTCCACCTAGAGCTCCCAACCAATTTCATCTGTTTCCTTGTTCATTTCAGCATTTTACTATTTTTAGCAGTTTTTTAGTCCTGAACTTTCGGAGCAGTTTTGACTCCCTAAACGACGTTTTTTTGGGGTCTGCAACAGGTCCATAGCCATGTTAAGGGGCCTATGGCAAATCCTCTAGTACTCAAAGAGACCTTTCCAAAAAGGTTTCATACACACCAAAAGAAGATAACATGACCAA
>APFE030643393.1:1063-69119 GCA_000404065.3 Pinus taeda
ATAGTCACAACTGATAGCAATCTGATTCTCTACCACCTGTCCCCGTTGAACTGAACATGCACTGACATGCACCTGAGTTAACTGATATATTCATTAGTTGTATTATGAGTTAATAACTTGTGAATTAATTAATAACTAATTCACCCAACTCATCTCTAGTCTATTTGCCAGTTAGACTAAATACAACCAGTTTAACAAAGCTAAACTAAACACAACTTCAGCAACTGCACCTCCAGTCCACTAAACTCACTCACTTGAGTTCTAACTGAAGTCCTGCATGCAAATATTAGTCATCCCATAGGTAACCACGTATTTCCTTCTGGGATCTGCATGTACCACATCCGTAGCTCATCCTGAAGTGCTCCAAGAGAATAAGACAAAGTTTATAGTCTAAATATTATTATGAGCTAATAATATTTGACTGTTCTATATTTAGACTGAGCAGTCACTCCGCTGTGGTGTCACTCCGCTGTGGTCTAAAAATAGAATTCCATATATTTTTTCCAACTTAATCAATCATCCATAAACAACAACCTGCAATCCATAGACATGATCCATATGTCTAAAAATAGACATAGTCTAAAAATAGACTTGCGCCAAAAAAAGCCTGCGGGCCCACTTAGTGAAGGCGACTCTTTTCACTAAGCTCAATCATCTTGTTGCAATCTCAACATTTTTTTGACATGGAAGGTCATTTTCTCACCCTAGGGTCACTTCTGGTAGGATTCCCAATGCATTGTAATTCCTATAGGATGATCCTGTAGGTTTTAAGGGGATCCTGTAGAAAACATAGTCCCCTTGTAAACTGAAGTAAAGGAGTGAAAAAAATGAAAGAAATGGTGGAGTGATGAATGATGATGGGTGGAAAAATAAAAGTGTGAGTGAAATAGGTCACTTTTTTACTCTCCTTTGTTCCCTTATCGTCCTCCTGCTGACCTGCAACATAAATTTTTCATGTTTTTTCTCTTCTTTTTTTTGAAGAAAACTAGTCTGCCTCTAAGAGGTTTTCATTCTAGTTGTTTCCCCTTAGCACCTTAAGAGAGGTTTTCACCCAGGGATATTTTTATTTCCTTTTTTTTTTTACACCATTGGGCTGCTCTAAGAGGTTTTCAACCCACTAGTGGGACTCAGGCGCCTCATGGAGGTTTTCACCTGAGTACTTATTTTTCTTTTTTCTCTCAGTGATTTGATGAGGTAGGAGATGAAACTTGCTCCATCACCATCACTGTTTTATTGATACCATCAATGAAATATTTCTTTGACAATGGCCTCTTGTAAAGTTTCAGTTTGTGCCCATTAACAAGTAAAGTAATGGCCCTTGCATCTATGGTTTTGATCTGCACTGAACCATTATCGTGACATCTCTCTATAACATAAGGCCCCAACCATCTTGTCCTTAACTTGCCCTTAAAGTCTTTATATCTGGAATCATATAACGAGGCCCAATCACCTTCTTGAAACTACTTATCCTTAATGTTCTTATCATTCCATATCTGCCTCTGAAGTTAAGTTACGTCTATGTGTAGGAGAACCTGCACTCTGAATTCATATAAACCATTCAACTGAAGCAATATCTCTTGTTGTGCATTGTTGAGGTCTAGATCCAGTTGGGCTACCATCCTCTGTGTTATACTCAAACTCAATGGATAGCAGGGCCTTTTCCCCATAGACTAGCTCATAGGGTGTGAATCCAGTGGTGGTCTTCCAAGTTGTATTATAGGCCCAAGTGGCCTCAACTATTCTATTTTCCCAATCTTTCCTACTGCTAATAACCACTTTGGTCAAGATGCTCTCCAGCGCTCTATTGGTCACCTCCACTTGCCCATTAGCTTGTGGGTGATAGGGAGTGGAGGTCTTATGCTTGATCTTGTGTTGGCTGAGCAAGTCTTCAATCATGTTGGAGGTAAACTAGCTACCTTGATCAGTGACCATTTCTCTAGGGTACCCAAATTTGTAAAATGCATTCTCCCTTAAGAACTTAGCCAACTTCTCCTATATTTTTGCCTTAATTTCCTTGGTTTCAACCCACTTCACACAATGATATACTGCTTTTGCTTGGAAGGAGGGTCAATAGGTCCAATGAAGTCCATGCCCCACTTGTCAAATGGCTCAAAAGTCACTTGAGGTTGCAGAGGAATTTCATCTCTTGAAGTGGGCCTTCCCATCCTTTGGCACCGATCACACTGACTAGTATATATTTTCACATCCTGATGAAGAGTGGGCCAATAATACCCAATTTGTAAAACTTTAAATGCTGTCCTCTTTGATGCAAAGTGACCTTCACAAGGCCCATCATGACAGGTCAAAAGGATGTCAAAGACTTCACCCTCCCTAAAAGACCTTATGATAATTTGATATGGGCCAAGGTTTGAAGAGGTTTCCCCCAATCCAGGTGAAGGGGGAGCTCTTCCTCACAATCTTACTTTTCTCTTTGGAGGACAGATTCAGTGGGAACTATGTAGATACCAAATAGTTTACTATGTCGGCAAACCCTAGAGACAGAACTGAAATGGCGAATAAGTGCTCATCTAGTAACTGATCATCAACCATTAACTCTTCACCTGCAGGAAAAATTAATCTGGACAAAAAGTATGCAACAACATTTTCCTTGCCAGACTTATCAACAATAGTTAGATCAAACCACTATAATAAAAGTAACCATCTAATAATAAGGGCATTCACATCAGGTTTATTCATTAAATATTTGATTGTAGCATGGTTAGTATGTACAAATGTTTTACAACCTATAATATAATGCCTAAATTTGTTCAATGAATGCACAACAACCAGGAGCTCCTTTTCAGTCACTGTGTAGTTCAATTTGGCCTTTGACAGATTCTTACTGATAAAATAAATGGCATGAGGGAATTTCTCATCTATCTGGCCTAGGGCTGCTCCTATGGCTTTGTGTGAGACATCAACATGAGTAGGAAAAGGAAGGTTGCAATTTGGGTCTCAGAGAATCGGTGCAGTGGTTAACTTTTCCTTCAGGGTGTCCAAGGCCTCTTGACAACTTTTTGACCATACAAACTCAGAGTCTTTGGCCAATAACCCAAATAAAGGAGAATCCAACTTGTTGAAGTCTTTTATAAACTTTTGGTAGTATCCAGCTAACCATAGGAAACTTCTGACATTTATTTGCTTTTGTGGAGGGGGGACCCTTTGGATGATAGCTATTTTGTTTGGGTCCATCTACAACCCTTGCTGAGATATTGAATGACCTAGCATGGTCCCTACATTCATCAAGAATTCACATTTCTTGAGACTGAGAGACAAGTTCATGTCAATGCATTTGTGTAGAACCTTACCTATGTTAGAAAAATCTTCTTTTAAATCACCTCCATAAGGTGTGAAATCATCCAAATATATTTCTACCGCATCATGGACTAACTCGACAAATATACTCAGGATAGCTCTCTAAAAAGTGGTAGGAGAATTGCATAGGCCAAAAGGAAGGACCCTATAGGTGAAAGTACCCCAAGGAAAAGTGAAGGTGGTTTTATCTTGGTATTCCGAGCTAATCTAGATTTTATTGTACCTGCTGAATCCATCTAGGAAAAAGAAAAAAAAAATTCCTTGCCAGGCCATCTAGCACTCGGTCGATGAAAGGTAGAGGGAAATGGTCCTTCTTTGTGGCTTTGTTTAACTCCCTGTAATCGACAAAAATCCTCCACTTACCATATTATTTGGAACCAACACCAAAGGAGAGACCCACTCACTATCTGAGATAGGGTAAATGAATCCTACATCTAGCATTTTTTGCAGTTCTTCTTTGACTATATCTTTAAGAGTTGGGTTCATCCTCCTTTGGGGTTGCTAGACTGGCTTGCAACCTTCCTTGATATAAATATGGTGAGTACACACTGAGGGGTGCACTCCCTTCATTTCTTGGTAACTCCAAGCAAAGGCATCAAGGTGTTCCTTTAGCATGTTTCACAACTTTTCTTCTTGGACAATAGAGAGGGATGTATTGATTTTCAAAGTTCTCTCGAGACCGAATTTTATGGTTTTGAAATGGATAGGGGTGGAATCGGCTAAGCATAGATCCACTTGATGGTTGTTTTGGGTTTCCTTTAATACTTCCTCTAAGGATAATGTGCTGGGGGTAGGACTTTGGAGTATGTCTTCGATCAAATCATCTTCATCCTGCTATCCCCCTCCCATGGTTGTTTCTAAGGTATAAATTTGGGCGGAATAAACTTTATCTTCCTCGTCGTCTTCCAGCCACAAAGGTAAGTTATGTTCTAGAGATGGCTGATTAGGAGGGTATAAGACTAATTGCTTGAACATATGCCGATTCTCAATGGTAATATTTCGATCTCTACAACTAATGTAAGCATCGACAGTGGCTAACCAGGGCCTCCTAAGGATGAGAGGGTAACCAGTAAGCTTAGCCTTAGGCTGGAGAACTAGGAAATCTATAGGGTATTCCCAAGAATCAATGGAGACCATCACATCCTCCACAATCCCCTCGGGGGTCACTGTGGAGCGGTTTATAATTTACAGAACTGTTGTGGTCTTCCTCAATGAACCTTGGAGGTTGAGCTTGAGCATGATGTCCTTGGTCATCACATTAATGGAAACCCCAAGATCGATCAAACTATGTGGTACAATGGTTCCATTGATGTGCACATCTACTACAAGGCGTCCAGGGTCCAAATACTTTGGACAAATTACCTGCCCCAACTATTGGTGTCTGATTGTGAATACCTATTCAACCCCTTTCCACATTTAATTTATGAATCTGGGTGCATAATTTGTTTCAAGGAAACATGAAAAATATATGTAGGTAGTAATGCCACAATCAATTACTAATCTTAGATTCAGCAATAGAGTTAATGACAGAGTCACTGTGACAACAATTAAGAATGAATTGTAGAACTATAAAAAGCATTCACAACAATTAACTAAAATATTGTAACAACAATCAAATTAGCTCAACACATATGAAATAACAATAGACGAAAATGACGTAGCACCTGATCAAAAGAGTGGGCCCAACTCTTTGACTGGGGATGCAATGGATTCACAACGTATATAAAGAATAGAAAAATAACTTGCATTCAATTAATTTAAACATTCTTCTATTACAATCTCAATCTCTTGTGTGACTAATCCTGATTCACCACATTGAAACCCTTCTTATACAATACATAGAGAAAATTGCTTCTCAATATGGAAACTAATGTTCTATCATTATACAATTCTATCATTATACAATTGTTACAATGGCCAACTAGTTGCTGAGAGAAAGACAAGAAATGTCTAGAATAGGCCTCGAATCTATTATGTTGTTACAACGATTTCCAATATGATATTGGAAACTCGAAATTGCTTCTGTGTTTTGTACCCATAACCTTTGACCACCAGATCTGTGGAAATGGAAATATTAGTAACTCACATAGGCAAATTCTCCATAACTATTACTTCATTAATTAAACATTATGTGAAATCAATCAAAGAGGGTTTACCTTATGCATTTAGGGCGACTAGTGAAATTAAATGATACAAAGTGAGAGAGAGAGTAACAATGGAGGGAAAAATTATGCAAGTTTGACACCCAACACAAAAATTAATTCGGACAGTTGTCCAATGACATTAATTGTAGGGGCATCTCCTTTTCTCCTCCTTGGATGCTTGAAGCACTTCTCCTTAATCAACTTGTTGTAAATATGTACATCCTTGATAGCTTGAAGAAGTGAAATTTTGGCACATAGGTTTTTCAATTCTCCCAGAAGTTTAGTCTTCTCTGGAGTAGGCTGGGGTGGTTGGGTTAATCTCTTAGGAAAGGGTGATGGATTTACTTTAACCACGCTTTCCTCTCTTTCTTCCTCAACCTCTCTGGGTGGAGGTAGAGGTTGGTTGTCCTGGAGTACTCTCCTAGATCTTAGGTTGATTTCCTAAATCTCCATAGCATAAGCCAGATATGATGTCTCTCCACTATATACTTGTTGTGTCTGTCTATTGTTCAAGTTTGAATTTGGCTGGGCAGGCATCTGGGGTTGTTTAGGTGGAGCAAAGTTTAAAATTTGTGGTTGGGTAGGTGGTGAAGACAATAAAGCTGGAACATTGTTGTATTGGGGCCTCCACCTCGGGGTGGTCCATTCCACTGAGGTTGTGGTAAAGCATATGGTTGAAATTACTAGCTAGCTGGCTGGGAATGATACTGAGGTGAAAACGACCAAGGATGAGGTGTAGACCAGGAAGGATGAGCAAGGGGTCCCTAAGAAGTTATGGATGTGGTCTAGTTGAGGTTGTAATATGCATGGGATGACCCTTGCATGCCCTACTGGTATGGCCTAGGCCCATGAGGCCTCCTTTGGTTTATGTAGCAGAGCTGCTTGGTGACTCCTTCAACTCCTTGATATACAACTTTGAGTCTAGGTAAAGAGGGGCACTTGTTTGTGGAGTGGTTTGCTTCACAGACTGAGCAAATTTCAATAGAATTTAATGGGAATTCATTCCTAGGATGACTCCTAGTGCATCTAGGACAAAAATGGCCAAGCCTCTCTCTGCTTCCTCCTACCTTCTCTCAATGTGCATTGTGTCCATTTGTAAGGAAAGGGTTTGCAACATCTCACTTTTGAAATCCTCCATCATATTCCCAATTTTGCCCTTGATGGATGAATTGGAAGAGGATGGAATGACCATAGGTTCACTACCCGTACCATTTTTCATGGCTGCCCTAGAATGTTTTCTAAACACAGTCTTGATATCCTCATAGGGTAACTGGTAGATATCCCCTCCTGATAACAAGTGTAGGGTATCCAGAAGGTCTTCCCTTTCTCCTCTAAGCAGGACCAACTTCAGTGACTCAAGGTCAAGTGTGCACTTGGCCCTTTTGTAGCTAAGCTGGAATCTTTCTTCATAGTCCTCTAGGGATTCATCATTGCCTAAGGTCATCCTAAAAATTTCCTCTTTAGTGTCTTTAGACCTAAGTTAGTCCCAATACTTGTTTTTGAAGGCTTGTTGCATCTGAGCCCAATTTGTAATGCTATCTCCAGGTAAACTCATGAACCAGCACAAAGATGCATCCCTGAGAGTGGATGGAAATAGTTTCAACTTCTGCACATCATTTGTATAGTCATAGGTTCGGCATATGACAACAAACTCAAATAAGTGTTTGGGTCTTCTATGGTTAGGCCATGGAAATGAGGAATGGAAGAAGGACTTATATTTTCATCTTAATATCCCCATTAGTTTCCCTGATGGTGGAAGACACCCTCAACTCTTTCTCTATTTCCCCTGTCATTTATGTTTTTAGCCATAGGTTCAGTAGGAATGGGTTCTCCTTCTTCTTCTTCCCCTGTAGGTTCTTCAAATATGTCTGGTTGCTCACCTAAGGGTTCTTCCAGTTCACCTGCACTGAAGAGGAGGGAAGATTGGTTGTTGGAAGAAGCAGGGGTATTTGGAAAAAAATTCCCTAAGTTATCCCTATTCCCAAGAGGCATGAAAAGAAATGTTTTTGTTTGGTTTTGTGATTTTTTCAAACATTGAAAGTGATTGTGGAATTGAAATTGTAGACTAAATGAAATTGCTGACTCATTGAAAAAATTAACTACTTGATTGAAATCTAACTTGCAAAATAGAGAGGAAAGCAAAGAATGCATAATGAAAGAAAGAAAACTAAATTAATTTTGCAGAAATAAACTAAGAGTAGAATATTAGAAACAAGAAATAGAAGAAAGAAAGCAGTAATCACATAGTACTCAAACACATCCCCAGTGTTGGGCCACTAATTTTTCATTATTATTATCACTTTTTAATGCCTATTTCATCCATTTCTACCCTTCTTTATCACGTCATTTATCATAATTTATCATATAATTCTATTTTATAATTATTTATGCTCTTATGGATAAATACTATTTTTCTCCTTTATTTCTAATAAATTGATGATTATTATGCATAATTTTACCAATGATGGTTTATTAATGAATTTTGTGTAACATCACTCACGATTTTAGCCTCCAAGATCATTTCTAGATTGCAAATTTGATCTCCAACTCATAATTAAATATTCCAACTCAGAAATTCGCTGGAATAAGAAGTGACAGTTTTACATTGGACATTTTAGACAAATGAAGGAGAATCTAGACAATCTGAAACATGGGTTTTGTCCAAAATGAAATGAACTAATTTTGTGATAAGCAGTTTTCAAAAATTTGGTTTGTATGAAGAGAAACAAAAGGTTCTTCGAAGATGATTTTCTCATATTTGCTGTTGCGACCATTTTCCAAATTCTTCCAATTGCAATACCAAATTTGGCTTGTTCCTTCTGAATGTTGATGGAAAGATCTTTTAGATATGATTTTTCTAATCTATTTGTTTTGTACAGTCCAAATTTGTAATGGAAATCATTTTGTAATCAGCTTTGTTGTAACTTCCCTTTGTTCTCTGTGTATATAAATGAAAAAATAGATCAAAGAGAGGGATTTAGAGGATAATTGGGGGGATAATGAGAGATAATTAGGAGATAGGATATGGAAAATTATTAGATACGATGTAGGAGAAGAGATAAGAAATGAGAGATGGGAGATGAACAATTGTTGAATTTGAGGCAAAGTTAAGAGCTTCATTATGCTGTAATTATTTCTCTCATATGTTTTAATGAAGGAAGTTATGCATTGAGTTCTACCTCTTTTATTTGTAATTTGATCTGAGTTATTTTTCAAGTCGGAACTAAGTCTTGGGAAGTTAGGCCCATTACCTTGGATGAGGTGCTGCCTTGAACATGTAAATTAGTGTAGTTATGTATTTGTTTATTTGAATTTGAATTTCCATTCCTTAAAGTAGATTTGATTTCTTTTAACTAATTTGTTGTTGGTTGCATTTTCCAGATTTGTTATTTCATCTAATTTATAGATTTCATTGCATTTACTGCTCTGGATTAGCATTTGAATTATGTTGGGTGCAATAGACTAAATTTCCATTTCAGCAATGTGTGGTTTAATTTAGTATTGATTCAAATCATGTGATTAGTATACTTATTTTCTTGTCATTTAATTTCTGCTTTTTAAATTAGTATTGCTATTCAAGTCTTACATTCTATTTCTTGTTGAATGAGCTTGATAGTGTGGAATACAATCATATAGAACCAATGTTAGTTATTGGTATTGTTATGCATATACCTTTCCGAATGTCTTGAAATAAAAAGACGTTCCTTAGGTTGATAATTAATGTTCAAGTGATTAGCTATTTTTATTAAGCAATTAATTTTACCCAACATTTTGGCATCGTTGCCAAGGAAACAGTCAAGTTTCACTACCACACTAATATCTGGTTGTAGATGCATACCTGACTTCATGAGAGATGGATATTGAAGAAGGAAGGTAGGAACCTATGTGTGCATCCGGGGGAACTACTGACGGGTCTACCCTCAGTATTCAGGCTTAGGTCATATAGCATGCACTAATAGAAGTAGGAATTTTAGAGGTAGAATTTTGAAAAAATCTCATAATTCCACTCAAGTGGTGATGTAAGAACCACCCAGTTCACGAACCAATTGATAGGACCATTTGAAGGAGGAGCCTCAAAGAAACGCATGAAGAACATCTTCTATTATGGAAAGAAATGGTTCACATTGCTACTTTTGAATTCCCTATCAAAGATCTAGGAGGAGTGACACAAATGCACATAATTCCCCCATCTTCTTTACCAAATTTTCATGGTTTGGCAAATGAAGATCCAGATACATACTTATTTGAGTTTGATGTACTTTGTAGAGAATATGATTATTGTACTAATGATCAAAGGTTGAAAGTGTTTCCTCTTACTCTAAAAGGAGAAGCTCTCTGATGGTTCATGAGCCTTGGTGGAGCTGCATTCAAACATGGGAGGTCATGAAGAATTTATTCTTGAAGAAGTATAAAGAGTACTACAAATCTAATGAAGATATTTTTGGTATGATACAAAGGGGAGATGAAAGCTTGGAGGACTATGTAGAGCGATTTAAATACAACTTTCAAAAATCAAAGCATAAGTATTTGGAAAAAGGGATCTTAAAAGCACTCATTCTTAAAGGAATCAAAGATGAATTTTTAGAACTCTTAAATCTGATAGGAAAAGGTGATGTTTTTCAGCTATCATATGACGATGTTTGTGATTTATGCATAAGGTATTCAAGAGGAATCTCCAAGGTTGGTAAGAATTCTAGAGAAGTTTCTTCTTTCTTTTCCAAATCTACTACAAGAACAAAGACATAAGAGATGAAATCAATTTTTTATTTGAAAATTTTAAATATGATTTTATTAGCTCTCTAAATTCACAATTGGATGTTTTGCAGGTTGAGAAAAATTAGGCAGAATTTGATGAAGTGTGTTTCCCCAATTACTGAAAGGAGCATCCCGTAGATATTCACTCTTTCTTATCTAGGATGGAAGTAGCATATCAAAGAGATGGAAAAGATCCTACAATTTCACAACCATGGAAATCATGGCCTACATGTATGGTTAAAAACACTTCCTCCCCATTTCTTACTTGCATAATCAATTATGGAATACACCTATGTTAGGGCAACCATGTCAATCTCAATATAACCCTCACCAATCTTGTCCACAAGCTTGGCATGGCTCATCTTATGATTACATGGCTACTCTCCCTCATCTTGTAGTATAAACATATCATCCATATTCTTCACCATATCTTCCACAACATCTTGCTTGTCTATCAAAACCATCCACGCAACCCAATCAACTACATCATCAAAATGCTCCATGCCCTACACAACTTCCTACTCAACTCATTCCCCACCCTCACCATAATAAACTAGTACAACATGCTTACAGTGTTGAACTGCAAAATTCACATACCCTTCCCACCCATTTTATCTCATATGCACCATTTCAAAAAACTTATATTGATATTGGGAATGTTTCAAATCTAGAAATTGTAGAAGTTATGGAAGAAAATGAAGTTTCTTTTAGTTTACTTCAACAAACCATTTTAAAAACTCAAGAACTTTATGATATGATGACTATGGGAAATCAAGAAAGTAAAGGATATATTGAAGATTTGTTTCACTCCATCATTTGTTTGCAGCATCACTCCACACTTCAACAATGTTTTACACCATCTTTTCAAGGGAAGTTGGCTTCTCATACCCTACTATTTATTAACATGCATTTTTCAAATTTGAGTATATACATACTTGAGGCCTTATTTCGAAAATGGATCCACTGGAAGTACTCTTATACGTAAGCATATTTATTTTTCAAAGCAGAGTAGGTTAGTGAAGAAAATAAAATAAATAAGGACAAAAATAAGTACATCATTTTTTAATGTAAAAATAGTTGTTTTTGTTGCAATACGTTGTGGAAATCAACATCGGTGATAAATATTTTAATGTATTTGTGTATGTAGATGTATTATATTGAAAATAAAAGTTCTACAAACACTCATATTCATTTTTTGTCACCAATTTGGAAAAATTGCTTGAATATCATATTTTTTGGCTTGCAAGCTTGAAGAAAGTTATGAAAACATAGTCGGGACAGTCATGTTTTGAGGGACCAAAAGGGAATATTTTTAGAACTAGTTTATATCATACGTATCCCTTGATGTATAATTTTTAACCCAATTCAAATCACTCCATTTGTATTTGAAACGAAGAAGTTATAACCAAAACATTGGCAAGGTGTCTAGTAGGCAGCTCAAGAACAAAGTTAGGACAGTTAGCTTTTGGAGGCCTGAATGACTATATTTTTAAAACCTGTTTCTATGGTATATTCCCCTATGCATATAGTTTATAATAAAATTTTAATCACTCAATTTCGATATCGAATGAGAAATTTATGACCAAAATACTCACTATCTATCATAAATCTGCACTTTTAAAACTCTATTTTTCTAGTTGTTCACTTGCATATTTGACTCATCAATTCTTATTTTCATAAAAACTATTTATATTGGAGATAAATAAATTAATATACTTTAATTTTCAATTTGAATTAGCTCAATCTGTCATCAAATGAAAAAATTATGCTTAACATATCAACTGTTGGTCTAAGTTGGGAAATCGAAAATGACTCTGTTATGCAACTCGTTCTGAGTAAAATTGACATATCATATCATGGAATTTTTAAAACATGTTTCTATTAGATATATCCCTATGAATTAAATTTCATTTGACTTTGGAATCACTCAAATCAGATGAAAAATAAAGAAGTTATGATTAAAACACTACAGATTAGCATGATTGGCCACTGCTCTCCCACAGGTAATAAATTAATTTTACTTTGTTATAATATTTTTTTCCATGGATTTGCTTTATAGAGTAACTTCTTGTTCTTTTTACATAATTCTTGGATTAGGGGAGCCTGATCACCTCTCTTTCTCCATGATTTAATGTTTATTGCAGGTAGACACTCGTTTTTTGCAGGTCCTAGGAGAATAAAGAAGGTCAGTTTATGAAAGAGATACTCTTGAAAGAAATTTTAATGAAACAAGGGAATTCCATCCAATTCATTACTTAATGGATTCATAACAAAAGAAATGGAGAATTTATTTCCATTTGAAGATTCATGTCACTATTGCCAAAACATTTTTCCAAGAGATCATTTTTTCCATTGACAGATTGATATTCCCTTAGGAGATAACATCATAACTGTTGTAACTTAATTAATTAATTAATTTACTATTTTTTAGATAAAGTGTTGTTTTTTTTTTATTTGTCTTTCTTTTTTGTTTCAGGTGTTGCTTCCTTCAAAATTGTAGTTTCCACTCCGTTGGTGATTGAACAATTGTTATTCAGTAGAACGAACAAATCTAATTTGTCTTTGGGTGTGTTTAGTAAGTGTTGTTAAATAGATTGAATGATTATTGTTCAATAAATTGAACAACATTTTTTGCGTTTTTGTTGTTTAATATTATGAACGATTGTTGTTCAATCGATTGAACATCACTTTTTCATTTTTGACTTTTGTTGTTCAAACGATTGAACGATTGTTATTCAATCGATTGAACAACACTTTTGCGTTTTTTATTTTGTTGTTCAAATAATTGAATGATTGTTGTTCAATTGATTGAACATCACTTTTGCATTCTTTTATTTTCGATTTTGTTGTTCATATGATTGAATGATTGTTGTTCAATCGATTGAACAACACTTTTGTGTGTGTTTCTTTTGCTATTCAAATGATTGAACGATTATTGTTCAATTGATTGAACATCACTTTTGCGTGTTTTGTTGTTGTTGTTATTCAAACGATTGAACGATTGCTATTCAATCGATTGAACAACACTTTTGTGTGTTTTTCCTTTCAATTTTGTTGTTCAAACGATTGAACGATTGCTTTTCAATCGATTGAACATCACTTTTGTGTTTTTTATTTTTGTTGTTCAAATGATTAAACGATTGTTGTTCAATCGATTAAACAACACTATTGCATTTTTTTATTTTTTTTGTTCAAACGATTGAATGATTGTTGTTCAATCGATTGAACAACACTTTGTGTGTTTTGTTGTTCAATTGATCGAATGATTGTTGTTCAATCAATTGAACAACACTTTTTGCATGTTTGTTGTTCAATCATTTGAATGATTGTTTTTCAATCGATTGAACAACACTTTTGTGTATTTTTCTTTTTGATTTTGTTGCTCAAACGATTAAACGATTGTTGTTCAATCGATTTAACAACACTTTTGCACTTTTGACTTTTGTTGTTCAAATGATTGAACGATTGTTGTTCAATCAATTGAACAACACTTTTGCATTTTTTTATTTTTGTTGTTCAATCGATTAAACAACCCTTTTGTGTTTTTTACTTTTGCTATTCAAATGATTGAATGATTGTTGTTCAATCAATTAAACAACACTTTTGAATTTTTTACTTTTGTTGTTGAAACGATTGAACGATTGTTGTTCAATCGATTGAACAACATTTTTACATGTTTTTCTTTTCAATTTTTTTGTTCAATTGATTGAATAATTGTTTTAAAATCAATTGAACACCACTTTTTGAGTGTATGTTGTTTAATTGATTGAACGATTATTGTTCAATCAACTGAATAGCCCCAATTTTGCTTTTTGTGTGTTTGTTGTTTAAATCAATAACATGAATAACTGTGATTTCCTTTTGTTGTTCCATCGTCGGTCATTCATTTTTCCATTTTTCTTTCTCTTTTATGTTTTGAATAAAAATATTGTCTGGTTGGATTTGTGCCTAAGATAAAGAAACACAGTAATATTAATATCATTATGACTTATAAAACCTTTTGATGGTCATCATTATTTCGAAATTGACATGGTGCACCTATATAATGACTGGTTTAATATATTCTCTTTGGACACATCATAAAATGATTTATTATTCTGATACCATGCTAGCTTATCATTTACACTTTCAAATGGATAAATCCCTTTGATATGATGATATGGGGGGAAAGCATAACTTTCATTAGCATTTTTTTTACTTCTTATAACATCCTTGGCTCTTAAGGAGTAAATGAGCCTCCCTCTATTTACAATAAAAGCATTAAAATATAAAAATATGAATATGTAAGAAGCATTATCTTAAAGAGGATAGGGGGTCTCAGCACAAGTCAGCCTAATCACTTTGTTATATTCTAGTGAAAGACACTATGATTATCTAGTTAGCATGCCAGCATAATGGTTTCTTTATAGTAATAAAAAACATATAACAATCTAAATTCTAAATAGAGGACTCTGGATCATTTTTGGGGTTAAAAAGTAGTCTTGTTGAGGCTATGAATGCCTACTGGCAGTAGTGACTTTGCTTGTGGTATTGAAGTGTTATGTTACACTGCCAAATATTGTTTATCCTATTATCACATATTGATTCATTTATAAAGGAAAATTTCTCATTTGAACAACATTTCTAATAGCCAACATGCATGTTAACCTATATCTTATATACATTATATCATTGTTGTCCAACCACTTTACTGACAGTCATTAATATTTATCATTGGTCATGCGTTTGCGACTTTTCCACCTAAGGTGAATATTTATTTACATAATGGTCTAATCTCCGTTTTATTCTTTTTATGGGCATTTCAAATCTTTTGACCTGTACTACTCTTATTGCTATTGTTGTATTTTACATCACTTTGATTGTTGTTCTGCTGCATTTATGAATCCTCAACATCCTTTCCTTTTTTTCTATGCTTTATGGGCATGAATGCCATTTTCTAATTGGAAAGGGAAAGGTATGCATTATGGGATAGCATGCATAATAATTAACGAACTCTTCCATAACTTGTTGATTTGACAAAATATTATTATTTCATTTATACAAAAGTATTTTATGATCAATATTTTAGCATGCAGCTTATCTGTTGCTATTCAAAACAAAAACTGTGGATTCAAGAAAATTGCATGTAGAATAGCGAATTGTTTATAGGAGAACAACAAGTATGGGGGGTAACTCTATTCATAGCAAGCTCACACTATTGCAACTTATAGAAGAGGCTCAATCAACTTGCGAATGTGAACAACTGTTCAGACAGGATGTGCTTGCATGGCTTCCACCTTTTGCATCACTTTCAGTATCAGCTCAACCTACATTAGCTTCAACAAATGTCAGTCCATACACGTCATTCCACATTTTTTCGGAGGTAAAACTTGAGGTAAAATAGCATAAGTTTCTGATTTATTAAAAATTTATGAGAATTTCATGAAAATCCATTAATCATTATTTATCATCATTCATTCCACATATTTTCCACTTCCCATTTTCAAAGACAGAGAAGCTTTTAGTTTGGAGGAGTGTTACTTTCATTCATTTATTTATTATGACCATGCCATCATCGATCAATCTCCTTGTTCATTCTCAACACCTCCCTTATTCCATGTTGTTTTACACCAAACATAGATTTCAAAAACGATTGTAGCAACCACCTCAATTTGTTTTCTAGTATAGCATGAGGGCATGCTAATTCTCCAGTTTGGGGGAGGAATTACTACACATGATGGATGTTTTCTACTTTCTTTCTCATTTAAGGCATACAATTTCATTTTTATACAGTGCGGAAATTGATTTGTGTATATATTTAAAACTGTAAACTGAATTCTTGTGATTTTTGGACAACAAAGAGGTATCATTAATATACACACACCCCAAAAATTTCAAGTTAAATTAGTTTGTAAAATTTTAGAAATCATGCACTATCACCTACAGCCATTTTGCTTATATCTCATGATCCATGCATCAAAACGATCTTATTTTTGGATTAAATAAGCAATAATATAGTAGAAATTTGCTTGCAAAATTTCAGCAAAATATGGTTTGTAGTTTTTGAGAAAATGGTTAATGAAGTTTTCCATTATTTATATCATATTTGCTGCAACTTCATATACATATAGTTGAAATTCAATGTGAAATTTTTACGCCTTCATCAATATTGCTAAAATTGAATATTCATTATTTGAGGAAGAAGTCATTTGTTCCATCACTTTCATAACTTGGGATGAACATTTTTTATAGCTTGGTTAATACAGAGGCTTTGGGTTGCATGAGGACATGCAACATATTTAGTTTGGGGGTATGTTGGGCCACTAATCTGTCATTATTATATCACTTTTTAACGCCTATTTCATCCATTTCTATCCTTTATCATGTCATTTATCATAATTTATCATATAATTCCATTTTATAATTATTTAAGCTCTTATGGATAAATACTATTTTTCTCCTTTATTTTTAATAAATTGATGATTATTATGCATTATTTTACCAATGATGGTTTATTGATGAATTTGTTATAACATCACTCACGATTTTAACCTCCAATATCTTTTCCAGATTGCAAATTTGATCTCCAACTCATAATTAAATATTCCAACTTGTTGGCATTATGACACTAGTTTGGCACTATGACACAGATGTTGTCCTTGATGGCAACTCACACAGATGACAGATCACAGTTTAGGCTACCAGAATAAAAGAAAAAGAGATATATGCAGTTTACACTAAACCAAGTCGCGTATACACATGGGATCGCCGATCAAAAGTCGCGTATGCGTATGCACGTACTTTCATGCAAAGAAAAGCGCGTACATGTGGGAAAACTTAATTTTAGTCCATGGTATTTAGTCCCTGGTCTTTGGACCTATAGTTTTGGACCATGGCATCGCATCCAAAGTGTTGAACCCAGGTATTGGGTCCCAAGTATTGGTTCTAAGTGTTTTTGGACCATGGTATTGAGTAAGGCCTATGACTATAAAAGGGGAAGGAGGTCATTAGGTAAAAGGACTCACTCAAGGATTGAATGTTTTATGAAGACTAAGATCTAGAATACTGATCATTTGGTTATGGTGCATAGCTGGATCTGAATCAAGGAGGAACCTAAGAATTAGAAGAAGGATAAGTTTTAATGATGGGTCAAGATCTCAAGGCTTGAATAGTAGTATCTTTGTGTGATTTTGATCTGTTATATTTGGTGCATGACTTTATCTATAAATCTGATAATCTAGGTATAACTGATGTCTAAATTTATGAAAAGGGAAAATTTTCTTTTATAGATCTGTACGCAAGTTCGGCACAACAAAAGCGCGTATACACATTAGTTCAGTAATTCAAAATAGTGTATACGCTAGTTTGCCTTAATACAGAAGCGTATGCATGTAGGTTCTTCATCTTGAAGTAGCGTATGTCTCATAAAATATGTTTTAGCTACTTTTGTTTATTGCTACAGTATTTTGGGTTTAGGATTGTTGGGTTACTGTTGCTATATTCTGGTTACAGCATTTAGAGAAGTGATTCATTTATTTAGTTTTGGTTGGTGCAAAGGGGATTGGTTGATGCAGACATTTGATTGATGTTACTTATGGATCCAATTTGAAAATTTATGAAATGTGGTCCCTGGAAAGAAAGAGAAGGTTGTAGCCTTCTGTAGGTCAACAATTATGTACTAGTACATCAGCTAGTACAAGAGCTAAGGGGGTTGTAGCTCTCTTCTAGGAGAAGCTGGAGAATGAGAGAAGGTTGTAGCCTTCTATAGGTATAAGCCTGCGTACTGGTATAAGACTACACCAGTACAAAAATATTGTAAAAAGAATTTTCTTATTAAAGAAGATAGAGATGAATTGTAACAGGTGGTTTTCACCCAAATTGGGTTTCCACCTTATATCTTGTGTTCATGTGTGTGATGATCTATTCTATTTTACTGCACCTGTTTACTATTCTTATGATTAATGAAGTTCTGATGCACTGATTAAAGATCAACTTTTAATGGATTAATTGATTCATAAGTTTACTGGATATATGCTAGTTTATTTAGACATAGTTGCGTATATACATGAGTTCTCATAACTGAAGTAGCGTATATATATCTGAGTATGAAAATGAAAAAGTGTTTGATTTGATAATACTGATTCAACCCCCCTCTCAGTATTATTTCCAACAATTGGTATCAGAGCAGGTCCTTCAGAAGAAGCTTGATCGCTTAAAGGAAGATCTATCATCATGAGCAACTACAAAAGGGAGGCATCCATCAGGACACCAATCTTTGATGGAAGTAACTTCATCTATTGGAAGGTAAGAACCACAACCTATCTTCAATCTCTTGGTGTAGAAGTTTGGGATATCGTGGAAGAAGGATACACATTCCCATCAGCAACTCCTACAGATACAGCTAGTAAAAAGTAGTATGAAACAAATGCAAAGGATATCAATACTCTATTGGGGAGTCTATCTCAATCAGAATTCATCAAGGTTATGTAGCTCAAAACCGCCAAAGAAATATGGGACAAGATCATTCTAAGCGATGAAGGAGACGATCATGTAAAATGTGCAAAACTACAATCTCTCAGAATTCAATATGAAACTCTCAGAATGCACAAGGATGAAAGTGTGGCTAATTATTTCTTACGTATAGATGAGATTTTTATCGCATGAAAAACTTGGGTGAAGAAATAAAAGAAGCTACTTTAGTTGAAAAATTTCTAAGATCTTTGTCTTCTAAGTTTGAATCAAAAGTTTCTGCCATAGAAGAAAAGAAGAATCTTCAGAGTATTACTATGTCACAGCTGCACAGAATCCTAATTGCTTCCAAAATGAGAAAAGGGGGACCATCAGACATGAGAGAAGCCGAATTCAAAGCTTCAAGAAAATGAGAATACAATGAGTCAGGGCATACATCAAAAGAAGAGGAAGAATCAAACTTTGTTAAGAACCTTCAATGAGGTTCTAGAAGATTTAGAGGTAAGCTACCTTTCAAATGTTTTGCTTGTGGGAGAGTCGAGCACTATGCAGCCAAATGTCCTCATAGAGATAAGCTTGATAAAGGTAAGGAACTAGTTAAATGCAACAGAAAACATAATGTAAGTAGGAAGAGCTATTATACTCATGAAGACAGCGATGGAATTTCAAATAGTGATGAAGATGGACATGGTAATGATTATAAACTTTTGATGGCTTTTGAAGATGATGATTTCTTGGATGCTATAGATGAAGATGATATCTATGAAGAAATTTCTAAACTTAAAATCTGTTTAGAAGAAAAGAATATGATCATAGATACTCTGACATTCCAACTTGCTGAAAGGGAAAACACAATGAAAAATTAGAATGTGAAATTGTGGGACTTAGAAAAGATATTGAGAAAACAAAAGCTCTTAACCTTAGATTTGCTAAAGGATTTGAAACTTTAGATGAGATTATCAAAGTGTAGTGTTCTCCTCTAATCAAGACATGTCTTGGATATACTGAAGAAGCATCTTAAGTACAAAATCCATCCACCTCCAAAAGTTATCTTGATGTAGCATGGAGAAGTGAACAAAGGCATAAAGCAGTTCACGAGGTAAATCAGGGTCAATCTACTTCAAGGATGAACAAAGATCACCAATTAAATCGAGGTCAATCTACCTCAAAGATGAACAGGAGCTACAACTAATCTCAGGTAAATCATTCTCAATTTGCGTCAAGAATGAATATCAATGGAAACTACAATCACCTGGATGGTAGATTTGATAATCGCAGGAATTTCTTTAATGGCCAATATTTTTCATGTCATAATTTTGGACACAAAGCCGCTCAATGTGTTGCCTACAAGACCATAATGACTCGAGAAGCATGAAATCAAAGGAGTGTGACTAGGATCATGAAAAGGACCTACAATAACTTTTTTGTTCTTGAAAATGAAATAGAATTCTCTATTTGTAACCACTTCGGTCATGAAGATTCTGAATGCAGGAGTCAGTTTCGGAAACATCTCAGAAGGAGCAAGATTCATTGGGTCCCAAAACATGGATAAAGAAAGAACCACACCTAGAAAGATGTGGTATAGCCTTATATGCAGAAGGATAAGAAAATCAGTGGTACATTGATAGTGGATGCTCGAAACATATGATAGGTGATAAAGAAAAACTTTCGTCATATAGTGCCTTCGAAAAGGAAAGGAAGGTCTCATTTGGAAATGGCACCCCTGCTTTCATAAAAGGTAAAGGTTCTATTCTTTTGAAAGAAAAAGTCAAAGCTAGAAATGTTATGTATGTTGATGGCTTAAAGCATAATCTATTAAGTGTTAGCCAAATGTGTGATCAAGGAAATGAGGTAATATTCCCATCAAATGGATGTATTTTTCATGAGATTAATACAGGAGAAACAATGATCAAAGGCATAAGAACTCCAAATAATTTATACATACTCAAGGAAGGACAACAACAATGTTATCTAAGCAAGAATGATGAACACTAGCTATGGCACAGAAGATTGGGGCATCTAAGCTTCTTTAAGATAAGGAAAGCATGCAAATATCAAACGGCTTGTGATCTCCCTGACATTATAATTCTAGAAAATACAATATGAAAATCATGTCAGTTTGGTAAGAAAACCAGAACTAATTTCCCTGAGAAGGAAGGATCAGTGAGTAAGCCACTTGAACTTGTCCATACTGCTTTATGTGGTCCATCAAGGAAAAAATCGCCTTGAGGAGAAGAATACTTTATAATGTTCATTGACGACTTTTCCAAGATGTGTTGGATAGGAATTTTGAAGCATAAAGATGAAGCTTTCAAAAAGTTCAAGGCATTCAAAGCCATGGTTGAGAATGAATCAGATTGCAGAATCAAATGCCTCGGGTTTGATCGAGGAGGGGAATTTACCTCGGATTAATTTTTTTGACTTTTGTGAAGAACATGGAATAAGAAGGGAATTCTCTACTGCAAGGACTCCTTAGAAAAATGGAGTAGTGGAAAGGATGAATAGAATGGTTCAACAAATGGCTCGTGCTATGCTTCATGAATATGGAACTCCTGCAGCCTTCTGGGGTGAAGCTGCATTTGTTGCCATTACTATTCTCAACAAAACAAATGTTCGAGTAAACAGAACTCAAACTCCTCATGAATTTTGGTATGGTAAGACTCCTATGGTAAAATACTTCAAGGTTTTTGGAAGCAAATGTTACATCAAAAGGACTGATGAAAATATTGGCAAGTTTGAACCTAGAGCAGATGAAGGCATTCTCCTTGGTTACTCTTCTCGAAGTAAAGGATATAAGTGTTACAATAAAAGACTTGGAAAAATTGTTGAAAGTATTGATGTGGTGGTTGAGGAAGAAGGAAATAATTCAAAATAGATAAAAATCGAAAATTTTTAAGATGAAGAGGACTATCCTTCAACATCATATCAGACTAATGTTGAAGAAGAAACTTATGAGGCACCAGAAGAACAGATAAGAATAGAAGAAAAGACTCCATCTAGGTATGTTTAGAAGAACCATCTAGAGACTCAAATTTTGGTGCAGAAAGAGGCAGGTGTTCAAACAAGAATAACTATAGTAGAAGCTTCAAGCTATCTAGCATTTCTCTCCTCCGCTGAACCACGAAATGTAAGTGAAGCATGCAAATATGAATGTTGGTTCAAGGCCATGAATGAAGAACTTGAGTAGATTGAAAATAATAAAACTTGAGAATTGGTTCCTAGACCTAATGATAAGAATGTCATAGGGACCAAATGGATATTCAAAAACAAGCTGAACGAAAATCGAGATGTTATTAGAAACAAGGCCATACTTTTTTGTAAAGGGTATGCTCAACAAGAAGATATAGACTTTGAAGAAACTTTTGCACCGGTTGCTAGACTTGAATCCATGAGAATGTTCCTTGCTCTTTCTAGCTTTCAGAAGTTCAAAGTATATCAAATGGATGTGAAATCCACCTTTTTAAATGGAGACTTAGAAGAAGAAGTGTATATTGAGCAACCAGATGGATTCACCCTAAGAAATGATCCAAAACTTGTGTGTAGACTCAGAAAGGCTCTCTATGGTCTTAAACAGGCTCCAAGAGCTTGGTATTATCGTCTAGACAAATACCTCCATCAATAAGGCTTTTCAAAAGAATCAACAAATAGAAATTTATATATAAATTGACAATGATAAATTGCTATTACTGGTTGTGTATGTTGATGGTATCATCTTTGGTAGCAATGAAGAAGCCATGAGTCAAAACTTTGCCTTGGTGATGCAGAAAGAATTTGAAATTTCCCTGCTTGGTGAGCTAACATATTTTCTTGTTTTACAAGTCCAACAAGACAAAGGTGATATCTTTCTGTCACAAACCAAGTACCTTAAGCAGATCTTGAAGAAATATTGCATGGAAGATTCAAAACTAGTATGTACCCCTATGGTAACAAGATGCAACCTCAGTGCAAATGATGATTCGGCAGTAGTATATTAACCAACCTATAGATCCATGATTGGTAGTCTATTATATCTGACAGGTACCCGATTAGGCATCACGCATGCAGTGGGAATAGTTGGAAGATTCCAGGAAAATCCAAAAGAAGCACACCTTCAGGTGGTTAAAAGGACTTTCAAATATCTCCAAGGAACACAAAACTATGGCTTATGGTATCCTAGAGATAAAGATCTCACACTTCATGCATACACAGATGCAGATTGGGCAGGATGCGTGGATGATAGAAAAAGCACTAGTGGTGGTGCATTCTTTATGGGTTCTAGATTAGTATCTTGGATTAGCAAGAAACAAAGTTCAATTTCATTATCTACAGTTGAAGCAGAATATGTGGCTGCTTCATCTTGCTGCACACAACTCCTTTGGATGATGCAAACTTTGCAAGACTTTCAAATCATTTGTACTCCACCTATCTCCATTTTATGTGATAGTACAAGTGCAATCAGTATTTCAAAGAATCCAGTCATGCATTCAAAGACCAAGCACATGCCTATCAAATATCATTTTCTCGAGGAACAAGTGCTTGAACAAAAGGTCAAATTGGAGTATGTTTCCTCCAAGGAACAGGTCACTGATATATTCACCAAACCACTGTCGAGGGAGACATTTGAATACCTCAGACAGAAGCTGGGAGTAGTTGATGCATCATCTTGCTGTTGAAACTTATCTAGTTCAAGAGAAAAGTGGTTGTACGCGAGTTTCATGAGGAGAATCCGCATACATATGCCTATTTCTGTGGATACAAGTCACATATATGTTGGTTTGAAGGAAATCAGTGGGCTAGACTCAGGAGGAAAAAAGTCTGATATAAGTTTGATAGAGACCATCTGGCATAGGTTCAGGGGGAGCACATAATAATGCATTGTTGGCATTAGCTTAGAAGATCTTGGTACAATCTCACATTTGTTTTTGATTTAGGTGGAACAGGTGCAGAGGGAGATCATGGTTGCCAGTTTGGATGGTGATTGACAGATGCTGATGATGTTAGTTTCTTATGATTATCATAGTCTTGTCTTAGATATTTAGTCTCGATGTCATGTATTACTTTATCAAGGTCATGTAATGGCCCTTTTTGGTTTCTCCACTATACTTGGGATGGATGATGTAATGTTCTTGTTTTATCATATGTAAACTTTTGGTGTATCCCCACTTGGTTGGGTGGATTGGTCAATATTGGTATATCCCCACCTGGTTGGGAGATGGATGTATGTATGAGTCTTTCGTGATAGGAAGGTCATTTATAGAGTCATGTTCTTTCTTGTAGAACATCTTTTTGCAGACCTTGCCTACAGTTAGGGGGAGCATGGACAATATAGCAGAGTAGAAGATTTCAGCATGTACTCAGGGAGAGCATCACCCTTTGCCCTTGATGACAAAGGGGGAGAGTGACTTGGAGCGACTTGGGGTTGCCATCAAGTCCAAAGGGGGAGATTGTTGGCATTATGACACTAGTTTGGCACTATGACACAGGTGTTGTCCTTGATGGCAACTCACACAGATGACAGATCATATTTTAGGCTCTCAAAATAAAAGAAAAAGAGATATACGTCATTTCCACTTAACCAAGTTGCGTATACACCTGGGATCATAGATCAAAAGTCGCGTATGCATATGCACACACTTTCATGCACAAAAAAGAGTGTACATGTAGGAAAACACATTTTTAGTCCATGGTATTTAGTCCCTAGTATTTGGACCTATGGTTTTGGACCATGGTATTGCATCTAAAGTGTTGAACCTAGGTATTAGGTCCCAAGTATTGGTTCTAAGTGGTTTTGGACCATGGTATTGAGTAAGGCCTAAGACTATAAAAGGGGAAAGAAATCATTAGGCAAAAGGACTCACTCAAGGATTGAATATCTTATGAAGAGCAAGATCTAGTATACTGATCATTGGGTTATGGTGCATAGCTGGATCTGAATCAAGGACAAACCTGAGTGTTAGAAGAAGGATAATTTCTAATGATGGGTCAAGATCTCAAGGCTTGAATAGTGGTATCTTTGTGTGATGTTGATATGTTATATTTGGCGCATGACTTGATCTATAAATTTGATAACATAGGTATAACTGATGTCTGAATATATGAAAAGGTAAAATTGTGTTTTATAGATCTATATGCAGGTTCGGCATAGCAAAATCACGTATACATGCTGGTTCAGTGATTCAAAACAATGTATACACTGGTTTTCCTTAATACAGAAGCGCATGCACGCAGGTTCTTCATCTTGAAGTAGCATATGTCTCATAAAATATGTTTTAGCTACTTCTATTTATTGCTGCAATATTCTGGGTTTAGGATTGGCGTCAGGTTACTGTTACTGTATTTTGGTTACAACATTTAGAGAAGTGATTGATTGATTCAGTTTTGGTTGGTGCAAAGGGGATTGATTGATGCAGACATTTGATTGATGTTACTTATGGATCCAGTCTGAAAATTTATGAAACGTGGTCTCTGGAAAGAAAGAGAAGGTTGTAGCCTTCTGTAGGTCAGCACTGATGTACTAGTACATCAACTAGTACAAGAGCTAAGGGGGTTGTAGCTCTCTTCCAGGAGAAGCTGGAGAATGAGAGAAGGTTGTAGCCTTCTGCAGGTAGAAGCCTACTTACTGGTATAAGATTGCACCAGCACAGAAATATTGTAAAAAGAAGTTTCTTATTAAAGAAGATAGAGACGAATTTTAGCAGGTTGTTTTCACCCACATTGGGTTTCCACCTTATATCTTGTGTTCATGTGTGTGATGATCTGTTCTGTTTTACTGCACCTGTTTACTGTTCTTATGATTAATGAAGTTTGGATGCACTGATTAAAGATCAACTTTTAATGGATTAACTGATTCATAAGTTTACTGGATATATGCTAGTTGCTTTAGACACAGTTGTGTATATACACAGGTTCTCATAACTGAAGTAGCATATATATATAATATTATATATATATATATATTATATATATAATATATATATATATATATATATATATATAATATTATAATATATATATATATATATATATATGAGTATGGATATCAATAATCAAAAAGTTTTTGATTTGACACCACCCCCCCCCCCTAGTATTATTTCCAACACAACTAGGAAATTCGTTGGAAATAAGAAGTGACAGTTTTGCATTGGACGTTTCGGACAAATGAAGGAGAATCTAGAAAATTTGAAACATGGGTTTTGTCCAGAACGGACCGAGTTAGTTTTGTGATATGAATTTTTCCAAAATTTGGTATGTATTAAGAGAAATGAAAGGTTATTTGAAGATGATTTTCTCATACTTGTTGTTGCGGCCATTTTCCAAATTCTTCCAATTGCAATACCAAATTCGACTTGTTCCTACTGAATGTTGATGGAAATATATTTCAGATATGATCTTACTGATATATTTGTTTTGTAAAATCCAAATTTGTAATGGAAATAATTTTGTAATCAGCTTTGTTGTAACTTCCCTTTGCTCTCTGTGTATTTAAATGAAAACAAAGATCAAAGAGAGGGATGTAGAGGATAATTGGGGGGATAATTAGAGATAATTAGGAGATAGGAGATATAGATTATTAGATAGGATGTTTGAGAAGAGATAAGAGATGGGAGATGAAAATTTGTTGAATTTGAGGCAAAGCTAAGAGCTTCATTATGTTGTAATTATTTCTCTCACATGTTTTAATGAAGGAAGTTATACATTCAGTTCTACCTCCATTATTTGTAATTTGATCTGAGTTATTTCTCAAGGTGGAACTAAGTCTTGGGCAATTGGGCCCACTACCTTGGATGAGGTGCTGCCTTGAACATGTAAATTAGTGTAGTTATGTATTTGTCTATTTGAATTTCAATTGTCATTCCTTAAAGTAGATTTCATTTCTTTTAACTAATTTGTTGTTTGTTGCATTTTCCAGATTTGTTATTTCATCTAATTTATAGATTTCATTTCATTTACTACTTTGGATTAGAATTTGGATTATGTTGGTTGCAATAGATTAAATTTCCATTTCAGCAATGTGTGGTTTAATTTAGTATTGATTCAAATCGTGTGATTAGCATAATAATTTTCTTGTCATTTACTTTCTACTTTTTAAATTAGTATTGTTATTCAAGTCTTACATTTTATTTTGTTTTGAATGAGCTTGATAGTGTGGAATACAATCATATAGAACCAGTGTTAGTTGTTGGTATTGTTATGCATATATTTTTCTGATTTCCTTGAAATAAAAAGACACTCCTCGGGTTGATAATTAATGTTCAAGTGATTAGTTGTTTTTATTAAGCAATTACTTTTACCCAACACCTGGAAATGGTGCCAAAAAATGATGAGCACCATTATTGCAGCAAGAATGCTGCAACTCCTAGAGCTACCAGCTTTACTTTATCAACCCGGGGTTCATACAAACTTGGAGGTGACAGTGTTGTATACACAATTACAAGTGATGGTTTTCCCTTTTGCAATTATTCGGCTAGCAAGAGACCACTAGGTTTTCAAGCCAAACTTCTATGGATTCAGAAGAAGCTTGATTGCTGATGAAAGAAACAAAGATCTACTCTATGAGAAAGCTTATCTGTTGCAAATAAGGAAAATGACTGAAATCCTATGCTAAAAATACATCCTTCTCTAACTAACTACCAAGAAACTATGCTTTACAAAAATGCTAAACCAACATGTAGGAAATGCTACTATCTAAATCATGGAAGTTCAAGCCATCAAACATCACTATTGTGCATGTAAAGGACTGAAATAAATCTATTTTGATCTTTTTATTCTTTTTCTAGAAAGTCAAGTGTAAACTCTAATCTCTTTTGGTGACATGACAGGTGGTTTAGCGATGATGGTGGATGGTTGGGATTTTTAGGAGATGATTGGGAAGTTTGGGAGACCCTTGGGTGACTTGGTGTGGCTTCTAGGAGGTTTTCCCTCAATTCAGCCTCAAAACAGGCCACTATAGGAAATCCTACAGGATGTACTAGAAACCTACAGGATTCCCTGTATTTCTACAGGAAATAGTCGAGAGAAAAACGATGGTTGCTGGAGGTGATGGAAGGATTAGGTAAGGTGTCATATCAATGTAATGGAGTGAAAAAATGCCTAGGATCACTCAGAACTCAATACCAAGGTTATGAGATGATTGGATTCAGTCAACATGCTTGGAGGAATTTCTATGTAAAATGATGAGATTGGTGAAGGTATTGGTGAAAGAAAGGAATGAATATGGATGGATGTAGTTGGAAGGTGGTTGCCTACTATGAGATCCCTTTTGATTTCTAAAGAACCTGCTCTACATCAAACATTTAGAATTTCCACAAAGTCATGTAAACAAAAAGAATTCTAACAAGCTAGAAAAGAAGAATTTAATGAACTAGCTATCTACTTCACGCATGAATAAAATTTCTGAACAAAATGGAATCATGGATGAGATCTACAGAAATAATGAAGATGGAAGAGATTGCAACTAAATTATACACTTGCAAAAATGATCAAATGCTAGTTTAAGTACAACAAACTCTAAATCTTATGAGGAAATGGAAATATGTCTTTGTGGGGCTGATTAAGGGTCTTTTCCTCAAATCATGATCCCTGAGGGAATAGGTGAACCCAAGACACCTACTGAAAACTTTATTGTGCTCCTTTTATGTATTTTAACCTGCTACTAAAGTAAAGCACAATTGGGAGCAAACTAATAAACAACTAATCAAATCCACAATACTTGCAATGAAATACTTCTAGAGACAATTTAACCATGAATCTATGAAACTAAGCTAAGCATACAGATACACGAATAGGAGCCTTTGCTGCTAGGGTTAGTCCCTAACCAAAGAGCTTCAACCATCTAAGTTAACTCAGTGCTAGATCAAGAAAAAGCTCATTTTCATTACCAAAACAAAAAATTACATCAATGTCTTCCACACGTCTGGAGCTCGAAAGTTAGTAGTGTTTTTACAACAAAAATTTGAATCCTAATGAGGCTCTAGGCCTCTCTACTTATTCCACTGAAGTCACTGACAACTTCCTTAAATCTAGGGAGGCTCGGATCGCTGCCAACATGTTTGGTTTCGAAGCGAGACAAGTGATCCTCATGACTTGGTTGCTTGCACTGCGAGCTGGTGTGATTAATGGAGGAATATTTGAATGGGGGAGGAGTAAATGAGGAGGTCCCTTGTCCCATTTGAGTTTCAAACCTTAGTCTTGCCAAAATTCCTTGATTTTCTCTTCCAAACCTACATTCAATGCATAATAGTCCATTAGGCATAATATATCACTTTAACCCATCTCATTAAACAAAATATAATCAAAACATGTAATAAGTTGTGAGAAGAGTTGATTTGACTAAGCTAGGAGATGAATTAAGGCCCATATAATTACCCAATGATGAGGCTCATCAAGTACGATGGAAGGAGTCTAGAGGGAAGAAAGACTCTGTAGCTAAGTGCACAGAGGCCTAGAGTAGTTGAGTCTATAACCTTATACTAAATATCAATAAAGAAGATTGTTGTAGAAATTCCCGTGTTTTATCTCTTTACGTATGTTATTTATGATTGCAATATATGTTGTGATGGAATAGTGCCTTTATGAAATATTGATGTATTAATGCGTGACTTTACTAGATAGGCCTTATTAACTAAACCCAATTAATGTTAAGTAATTATGCAAAGATCATATTACATTCTATTATGCTTATTGATCACTTAGGTAGATCTGAATAGATCCTTGTGTAAGGATAATTTATGGTGTGTGTAAGTAGATAGTTCACCTATTCAGGGTCTACAAAAGTTGATCGTAGACCTTCGCGAAGGTTTAGGGGCCGCTCAAAGGAAGTTACAATGACAAGTCCTAAGGGCTTACAGACCCGTGTGAAGGCAGATCTAGGGCATAAAAATACATCACAATAACCTCTGGATGCAGAAACTTGGTTCCAGCATCCCCCCATACTGCTTCGAGTGAGACTTTAGTTTGTGCTGTGTGAGTTGATGCCGAAAGGGCCAGTAGTGTAGGGTTTTGTTTGGCACAATTAACTCTAAACATGGGTCAGGACTCACTCAGGCAACATTATTCCTAATGGATTTAGTCAAATTTAACAAAGAATAATAATTAATTAGTGATTAATTAATTATTCTTAGATAAAAATAAGATAATTAATAATTTATCTGTTTATTTTTCATGATTGGGTCAAATATGACAAGGAATAATAATTGAGCAATGGTTTAATTAACTATTCCTAGAAGACAGTCCAATAAATATTTATTTATTTAATTATTGTTCATGGGTTTAACTATAAATTACTTAACAAAGGTGGTTTATTAAGTAATTTATCATAGTGAAAGAAATTTTACTATGGTAAAATTGGCTTTACATGGTGTACTTCTATCCATCTAGTAAATTAGGCTAGATGATCAATTTTTTGGTGATAACACCAGAGCTGTTACATAAACCTCCCCCTTGGGGAATGCCATCCTCAGTGTTAAACCACACCATGACCTCAGCAAAACCGCTGAAAAGAAAACATATTGCCCATGGATCTTTATAACTTAGCTCGTTGCAGTATTTATAATGAAAGACCTGTTCAAAATCAAAACATCATGACAATATAACAATCTTAATAACATGACACCCATACAACTTATTGGAGCTTTGTAACTTATCTCATGGTGGTATTTACATCCATATACACATACATACATATACGAAAAGATCAACAAAACATATGCCAAACATATAACAACATCAAATCAAAACTTCTTTGCCTCAACCGACAAATAATGAAGGATATAGGGCCTGCATCTGATCCACCATATCCCATGTAGCTTCTTCCGGCCCAAAGTGTTTCTACTACACTTTAACTTTCTCTATGGATTTTTTCCTAAGCATGAGATGTTTCCACTTCAATATTCACTGAGGCTTCAGCTAGAACTCTCCTTCTTGCTCCACACATAATACAGACCAATCAATAATATGATCAACATCCTTTATATACTTATTAAGCAATAAAATATGGAAAAAATCATGGAATTTCATTGTTGGAGGAAGTGCAAGTGGATATTCCATTGGTCAAATCCTCTCAAGGATCTCAAAAGTCCCATAATATAGTGGTTAAAACTTGGCACATTAACCAATCCTCCAAGAGATTTTCTTAGGCTTGATGCACAAATACACATTATCCCCAACCTGAAACTCCTTGAACACCCTATGTTGATCTGTATAACTCTTATGTCTGTCTTAGGCTACCTTTAGATTCTTCTTTGTTACCTACATTTTTCGTTCCATGTTTGCCAACATGTTTCGTTTAATAAGTACCTTATTCACTAGATCACTTCAGCTGATGGGAGTGTTACAACTCTACCCATACAACGCGTCGAAAGGACTCATCCTCAATGACTCTTGATAAAAATTGTTGTTTTTGAACTCAACCAATGGAAGATACTCCTCCCACTTCTTCTATTGGTGCATCATGTACATCCTCAACATATCCTCTAAGATCCTGTTGACCCTCTCTATATGTCCATCTATTTGCAAATGATAAGTTGTACTGAAGGCCAACTTTGTATGCAAGCCTGTAAATAACTCCTTCCAAAACTTGGAAGTGAACTTTTCATCCCTGTCCGACATAATCTTCTTTGGAACACCATCTAGTCTTACTATCTCTCTGATGAACACCTATGCTACCTCACTAGCTAAATATGTAGTCTTTATTGGAATAAAGTGAGATACCTTGCTCAATATGTCAACCACAACCACAATACAATCACGGTTTTTTACTGCCCTCAAAACACCTATAATGAAATCCACGTAAATGACCTCCCATTTCCATTCTAAAATTGCTATAGTTTATAGTAAACCACTTGGATGCTTACATTCTGCCTTTACTTACTGACAATCTAAAAATCTAGCCATGAACTCTGCCACTTCCTTCTTCATATTCGGCCAATAGTAGAACTTCTTCACCACCGTCAATGTCTTCTGATATCCTAGATGACCCGAGTATGGCTTGGCATGAATTCCCCTCAAGATAAGCTTCTTGAGCTCATTGCAACTCGGTACATAGATCTTGTCTCTAAATCTCACCAAACCATTTGTCGTGAGACAATAGTCTACAAATTGATCACTGCACATGTACCTATACCTGTGCTCTGTTGTGACCTGTGCATAATCTCCATGTATTTTTCATCCTGTTGTTCTGCCTACAAGGTCCTATCTTATAACTCTATCCCATAAGAGCTCATAGATTCTATATGATTTACCTATACCTTCCTACTAAGAGCATCCACAACTCTATTCGCCTTCCCTTTGATGTATCTGATCTCGAAGTCAAACTTACTAATGGTAGCCAACCATGTAGCTTGCCTGACATTCAAATTTGGATGATCAAACAAATATCTCAACCCACTATTGGCTCAAGGGGTCTTGACCCAAGTTCGAAGTTAGTTGCAACAACCAAAAAATCCCTACAATGCTAGCCCTTTCAGTAGCAACCTACATAGTGCAGGCCACAATCTCACTTGAAGCAGTATTGGGGGATGCAAGAACCAAGTTTCTGCATTCAGATACTAGTGTGATGTCTTTCAGTGCCTTAGATCTACTTCCATGCAGATATAACCTTTCGATAGAGTTAAAACTCATAATTTAGTCCTAGGTACCTTCAATTCTTTGTGGGACCAGCTAATTAACGTTAATGAGGCCCTAACAGGATATGTCTGCTACTTTCGTGCAACTAAATAGGTTTTCTAGGGCTTCTAAGATCTAGATTTGTTTTCGTGCAAACCTATCTTCCTTATCTGAAACTAACCCAAAATAGATTTATATCTTTGTGAATATCATTCAATCATCTTGTTAATCATAAACATGGTTAATTAACCTGATTTTTGTGGAGAAAACACATTGAATTATAGAAACAACAACAAAAGTGACATAACAATTAAACAAATAGATGCAGGTATTTCTAACCTAAAATCTATCTTTATTAATTAGAATCTTTCTAGTAAATACTTCAACTACCCTACACACTCAGCTGCAGGGGCCCACGCACTTAGCTGTGGACTCTTCCAGGCCTTTGTGCACTGAGTTGTGAAGCCTTTCCTTCGCTTACTAATAGGAACAAACCTTCTTTTCTATCAAACCCTACAACATCATTCATTCCTACTTATCTCACTATCATTATCAATCACTACGACTCATCTATTTATAGTCTTTCTAATATAATACCATGGCCCCTGGCACATGGGTGAGTCTTCAAAAACAACTATCACTTACCCAAATAAGGGGCTAAGGCCTCTATGAATCTTGACTAGCTACACACTCCACATCCATATTTTGCAAAGACTTTACATTATTTACAAAATCCTTTAAAAAAAATGACTAAATTAATTCAATTTTACCCTTGGGAACCCCATCCCAAAAGGCCCCCAACACAAGGATCGTGACTTGCCCTCAAGTCACTCAGCTGGTTATTCCTCTTTCTGGTAGAGTTCACTTACTGCCTTGGTCAATGCTTGGAGCTCCATGGTACTCTATTATGCTGCTTGTTATACCTTTTGGACCAATTTCTCTGTGGTTGGCCCCTCCACTCCAAGTTATGTAGTCCGCTAGGTTTGCTCCATGGACTTCAGCTTCTCATGAATATTCTATGAAAGTTAGCTGGCTTCCCCTATCCAAGGCTGAAGTAAGTCTCTTAGTAGGGAAGTATTTTTCTGCAACTCCTAGATCTTCATCTGAATCACCTTGCCTTCCTGCAAGTGTGTGAAGCACTAGACTGGCACCAACATCCACACAGTTGTATTGATTTCGTCATATTTTTGTTCCACTTCCCTCATCTCTGTGCTCAACTGTTGTAGCTTAGGGTCCTCCTGCAAAGTGTCCCATAGGCCCATTTCCTGATTGAATAGTTGGTCGCAATCGTGAACTGTGACATCTAGCTGAACCATTGATTCTTTTATATTTGCACCTCTTTGTTCCTAAACTTTTGGTAGTGTGGTTGGTTGAAGCTTGAGATGGAGTTCACATATATTCATCTGGAACTCAAAAGCGACTCACCCAACCCCATCTTTGGCATCATGCAATGCAACTGCTAATTTTCTGACTTTCTTCTCAGCCTGTTCATCATATGGGATATGAAATTATGGAACTGTTTTGTAGGCTTGTTAAATTGCTAACTTTAGATTTGTGCTTCACGATTGCAGTTCCTTTTTCTCCTTTAGTGCCTATTTCTTCTCTTCATATATCTATTCATCCTTGAATTTACATTCACTAAGTACCGTAAGGGCGTGCTACTTCCTGATCCATAACCCATCTGATACCCCCTGATGTAATTCGTGGAGGGCCTCAAGCGGTAGGGCAACCACATTGATTCCAATATCCTTGATATTTTCTAGCGTGTCATGGTATTTTTGCTTATCTTCTCACAAGGATCCTTCTGGTAAAGGAATGATCCTTAGGTCCATTATCCATTCCACTTCTGGGACACTCACTCTCACTTGAGTTAGGCTCGCTTGCATCGCACTCACTTTCCCAATGCTTGCCTGGATCATACAGACCTGGACTTGCAGCTCACATAGATCGTTCTAGACACTCCCAATGTCTGCATATATTGTTTCTAAAAGTGCAAGCATAGCTCTGATGTGGTATCTCTAAACTTGTCACCGCTCTCATCGAAATTTCCCTTTGTTAGTACAAGAGGGTCCACTAGAAAATTTTTATCTGATTTATGATTATTTCACGGACCTGTCATTGTCTCTTTGGTGTGCTTCTAGAATTTAAAGGGGGTGCAAACCTACTCACCCCCATCACTGCCCTGTGCAGATAGCTCTTGCATTATGTTATGCAGGGAAGTCAATGCCTCGACTTCCATTGTGGCTTACTCGTTTTTTATACATGCCTTGTTTGCATGCTCCTTTTCAGCATGTGTTGTCTCTATAGTGGCCTTATTAGTAGCTTCTCTATTTTTCTGGGTAGCCTTCTCCTGCATGAATGCCTGCTCTTTTTATTTCCTCTTTTGTAGAGCAAAGGTCTACACATAGGATCTTTCTCTTTCTTTACTTTTCCTAACATCCATCTGGGTAGGCTCGTGCCAATGTGCTAGCCATCCACCCACAACCTCCTGTACATATGTTTCGGCCACTAAGTAAGGCAACTTGTGCCATACCTTTTGAGGGTCTCTCCTCGCATGGATCTAGACATTGTGAAAGTATGCCTTAAATTTTGTGAAGGATCTCAGTTGCTCAAACAAGGTGGGAGATAACCTTGGCCTCTGGTTTATAGCCATTTAGATGTCCATCTCCATGAATACCCAAAAAACATTGGATTCTGTAATCCGTTCCACATATTTTTTTCCATAGCGAAGAAAACTTTGCTACCTCTGGGAGGGTCTCATTCTGTGGAGGGAACTGGCTAACCTTTGAAAGCATGCATACCACCAAAAATGATTAGCAATAAGATCCAAGCATAGTGGAATGGATTTCTCTCCTCTTGTGCCTCACGACAATTTGCCAAAAATTCTCTATAGAGATACTGGGCCTAGTTAAATTGGAACACATTCATACACTGTATTGCTAATGAAATGACCAGCGCAAACACTTCATCTAAGTGACACTTCCACATTATATTTCTTGCTAGGATATACGATGAAAAATGTATCGCCTGGTCTTTTATGGAGTGGATGGAATATCCGTGTTTTTTCTTTACAAGCCTGAACTCACCCTTCATATGGTTTGCAAGTTGTTTTTCTTTGGTTTTTCCCACAAACTTCTTTGCTGGGTCTGCTCCTTTATAGGGTAGCTTAGTAATCTGATGTATTAACATATCCATGATGGGGATAGGCTCAACTAGCCATAAACACCCATCATGCACTAATGCTAGGAACTAGTGCACACACACCGTATTGATGTTGGAGCAGTGAAAATGGGGTATGAATAGCATGTACAATAGTCCCACGAGTTGAACTCCTATGACCCATTTCATCAGTTCCAACTTCGTGACCCATGTCTCTTCATATTATATGTGGGACATATACTAATTTTTTGCTAAATACAGGAATTTCGCTTGGTCAGTGATGTCCCAGTCTTCCATCTTTAATGCTGGTATGCATGCTAAGAGCGCACCCTCAAATGCAACGTTAGTTGCTAGTAGTGGTGTATGAGCGCACCCTCAAATGCAACGTTAGTTGCCAGTAGTGGTGTATAAATTGTAAATTTGTTGGAATTAGGGTCTTTAGTCACCTTCTTCTGTCCTCTTCACAGAGGCACATATGTCAGAAGTATAGTGATTGGTTCATCATCCTCACATCCAACTCCTCAATCCCCTAGAAAAGTTCCTCTTCTTATAGATCTAGGGGGATAAAAGGCTGCTTTCGTTTCTCCCTTTTTCCCAAATGTCGCACCTCCTACAAATTCTTTTTGGGTGATTGGCGCACTGGTTCTACAACTGACTTCTTTTTCTTTGGCTTGGAATCAGACTACTTTGGCATAGGAGACCTTGGCGTCATAGGTACTGCTAGTGTAGAATCTATGCCTATAGCTTCTGGAGCTGGGGCATCAGACACTACGACCTTAGAAATTATAGGCTTAGATATGTATCCAAAAAAACTTGGCGTAATGTATTAGAATAATGAGCTAGCTCTGGGTGCTTGAAAAAAACCTCCCAATCTTCTTAGTGCATGCAAGAAATTCGTAGACAACAAAGTGTTTCTTTGCAGACCAACAGGGTGTACTTGTAGCAATTTTCAGATTCAAATTTGATCATTCCCTCCATAAATTTTTCATAAATGCACCTTTGGCAACAGATTTTCAAATAATTTTGCCTTAATTACCACCTACCCGCTCCTCCTAACAGGATTTTCTTAGTCCAATCAGCTACAGTGACTCCAATGGTTATTTTTTGGGTCAGGATGCATGACACCTTCCGCCATTATGCATCATCCTCAATGCAACTTCATCTGTTGCACCCTTGTCAATCTTTGTGCAGCCTGTTTGTTGCCTTGTCCCCCTATTTGGCCAGTGTAGTTTATAGTACCGTGCTCCCTTGCAACGACCTAGAGCACTAAGACTGCCCTGCATTCATATATTCATTACACAAGGGTAGGATCCCTTGTATACAATTTCAACCGACTCCCATTCTCTTTTCATGGAAAAGGTTCACCATTCAAATTTGTGAGCTAAACTATGCTAGCCTCTGTAATTTTCTTGACAATATATAGTCCCAACCAATGCATCTAGAATTTACCTGAAAATTTGGTGAACTTTCTATCGTATAACAACACAAGATCATTTATCTTGAAGTGAGAAACTTGATATGGTGATCATGCCATGATTATTCATGTTCCAACTGTACTTGTTTTTGGAATCCCACTAGAAATCGGTCCTCCTCTAACTCTATTAGTTGTGCAATCCATTCCTCCATGACCTCGCGATCCACCATGTCTGCCAAAGCTGCTATGCGTAGGCTATGTACAATGTACTCGATAGCCATCACCTCTTTGACCCCATAGATCATTCTAAAAGATGTTTTCCTTGTCATCTTCTTATAGGTTGTCCTATAGGCTCATAGTACTATAGGTACATGCACATCCCAGTCATTCTGCTACATGTTACATACCTTTTTCAACGCGTTCTCCAAAAAAAAAATTTAAAGCTTGGACTGTCCCATTTTTCTACGGGGTGATATGGTGTGTGCTCTTCTAATGGTAGACCTGAAATTTATCTATCATCGTGCTAATTGTTTCACTCAAAAAGTGCGTTATCCTATCACTCATTATTAATTTTAGGCATCCAAACTGCATTAAGACGTATTCAAATAAGAACTTTGCTGCAGTATCTAATGTACAATCCTTTAGTGGTTGTGCTTCATCCCATTGGGTTAAATATTGTGTGGTAGTGATAATGTAGCACGCACCCGTTTTCTTTCTAGGTTGCTGAATTGGCCAAATAAAATCGATCACCTATTTCTCAAATGCTTGCAAATATACCTAAAGATGTAGTGGTAGTTCATCCCATTGCGATGGTTTGCCAACCCTTTGATATGCATCGCACACCTTACAATATGCTTTGGAATCCTTGTGCAATGTTGGCCACCATAATCCCGCGTGCAAAATATTTTACACGGTTGCTTTCCCTAAATAATGGCCTCCCACATATCCCCCATGAGCTTTAGCGAGAATACTATCACACTCAAATTCTAGCACATATCTCCGTAATATTTCATTTGCCCCCATTTTTTACAAATGTGCCACAATGACTGAAAAATATATTGTGTGAACAACTAGTTGTTTCTTTTGATGAGTTTTATATCCTTCAGGCGCCATCCCTATAGTTAAGAATTGAATAATGTCATAAAAATGGTCATTTGTTACACGTACCATAAAGAGCTGCGCATCTCGCTACCCTTCCTCCAAATTACTGGGTTCTTTGCCTATTTCAATCCTTGACAGATGGTCTAGACCAACGTTCAACCAACCGGGCTTCAAAATAACTTGAATGTCATATTCCTGAAATAATAACAACCACCTGCAAATCTTAGCCCCAAACACAAGCTTGTTGACCATGTAATTTAAGGCAGAATGATCTGTATGCATCTTGAAATGTCCCCCTAACAGATAATACCTAAATTTCTACAATGTGTAGACCATGGCTAACCCCTCGTGCTCTATTGTTGAATAATTTTTTTCAGCCTTTGATAACTTCCTACTTGTGAAGACTATAGGATGGTCCAGTTCACCTTCACTTGCCTGTGTTAGTAATACACCCATTGCAATGCAAGAAGCATCCACATGTACATTAAACTCCTTTCAATCGAGAAATACTAGGATTGGCACAGTCACTATCTTTTGTTTTAACACATCTAAGCTGCACTGAAATTCCTCATCCCAATAGAATGTTGCATCCTTCTTCAACATTTTTTTCATGGGCATGGTAATTTGAGCATAGGATTTACTAAATTTTCTATATTATACAGTGTGTCCCAATGTTGCGCGTAGCTGCTTGACGTTCCTAGGATCCTCCAAGTTCATAATTACAACAATCTTTGTAGGTTCCACCATCAATCCTTGCTTACACATGATATGACTCAGCGAGATCCCAAAAAGAACAAAAAATATACATTTTTTCAAATTCAGCGCAATGTGGTACCTTTGACATCTATCCAACATAAGGTGCAAACTTGCTACATGGCGTTTTACCAATCCAAACACGGTGTAGTCATTGAAGTATATTTATAGAAACTTATGAATGAATTCTTTGAATGCTGTTGTGACTATGTAGGAAAATATTGCAGGTGCATTCTTTAATCCAAAAGGCATAATAATGTATTGAAAGCAACCCCACTCCATCACGAAGGTGCTTTTTGCTTCGATCCTCTGGCACAATCTTAATTTAATGATAACTGGAAAACCCATCAGTAAAGGAATAGGCCTCCTGACCTCCAACATTGTCTAACACTTCATTTGTAGATCTACATAGAACCTTATTTTGCATTTTTGTTTCTTCTCTTGGACTACCATCGGGCTCACCCATCAGACTCTTCAACAGGTTCTATAATGCCATCATCCAACATTTTATCTAGCTCTTGGCAAACCCTCTCCTTATACTTAGGATTAAGGCGACAAGGCCTCTATTTGACAGGCTTCACATATGGCTTCAATGTGATTCACATAACACCTATTAGTGTCAGTGTTTCACACTACCATCAGTGATCAAAATCTACTCTTTTGCATTTCATAGTAGGAGTCCCATACCGATGAGTTTGCATTCCATTAGGTCATGGATTCACTGATGGTAGGGTTTACTTCAATTTTCCCTCATAATTTGTACTTGCTGATCCTCTTCCATATATTTCAGCCATGGCTCATGTTCCCTTTGCAATTCATTTCATTAGGTCTTAGGGTTTGGTCTCATTAGTTTTTAGGGTTCCACCATGGTCAAATCCAATAATTACATGCCAATAATGATCAGCAAGGACATGAGGAGGCCAATAATGATTAGCAAAGCCATAATTTATCATTTTGAAAGCCTAATGAAAATAGGGTATTTTGTTTTTGTCTCCATTGATCATGTAATTTTATGTTTCCATATGTAATCTTGGTTCCCAGCTACTCCTAAACATCTTGTGATGTTGCCAAGCACCTGCCACTGCAAAAAATCAGGTTATCATGAGCACAAATCCACCTACAAAAGGAAAAGAGAACAAGCACTAAACCCTAACTTTCCTCTCCCACTGAGCTAGGACTGGCTATGGGATCAGAAATATCTAAGCAGAGGAGGCATAAGGGATATCAAAAGGTATGATGCCATTTCATATCATTAAACATCAGTTATCCATCATTTGTCCAGAAGTCATTCCAAGGAACAAGTCATTCACCACACATACAGGCTGATTTTTCTTCAAACTATGTTCTAGACCAAACAGGGAAGAATTTGGAAAAAGTAAGAGAAGTTTTTATCCACAGTAGGCCAAGGACGAAAAACATCCTTTACTTTTTGTACAAGTGTCATATTTTTAGATAAATGTCAAAAATACAGTCGCTACAAGAGAGTTGTTGTGCTTCTGGAGTGACCTTGGGAAAATCAATTGTTTCCCTAGATGGAAGGACTAAATGACTTTCTTCATGAGAAAAATGATAACTAGAGACAAATGTATTTCCAATGAGCTATCATGATCTTAATTTGGAGTTGTGAAAGACCTCCAAAAGTTGACTGAAACAACACTCCGCATTTTGGCAACCTCATTCTGCACATTTTGGCTAGTCTTGGATGATTGGACTTTTGACAGGGAAAATGAACTCCAAATTGAAAACTTCAAGATGTTTTGGAAATTAGACTCGACAGCATTTCCAACGAGCTATCCGTGCCCAATTTGGACATCGGTAAGGTATTCAAACGTTGTTCTGAAGTGGCATTGCACTTAGGGAAGGAGGCGTTGTGCTTAGGGCAAGGCGTTGCGCATAGGGAGTTTTTTTCCAGTGTATTTTTGAACGGGCACTACGCTTAGGGTACAGAACCACACATCTGGGCAAGAGCACTACGCTTAGAGCAGATAGCCATCCCATCACTCCAAACTTCAAATTTTCACCCAAATTGCCTCCAATCTTGTATTTGCAAGTAAGTACCTACTCTTATACAGTGTTTAGATTGCAAACTTCATGTTGTAGACCTCTCCTCCATTCTCATTATTAAACCCTAATCCTCTTCCATTAAAACCCTAATCACTTGGTCCATCTCACTGTATAGCTTCATAACTAAACCCTTTCATTCATCATTCCCTCCATACTCATCTACTTTTCATCACCTATCTTTCATTTCCATAACCCTCCCTTCACTCTCATAGCCTATGCTTTGTTTATAACTACATACATTCACTTACAAACCGCAGAGCATACCCATCATCCCATTTACATTGTCCCATCTACACTGTCAACACTTTTGCAACTAAATAGCTAGTTCAATGGATAGAGGAAGTGATTTTGATTATGATGAGGAAACAACAAGTGATAGTTCAGTGGGAGACATAGGCAGTAGAGAAAGCCTCATAAGGGAGGAAAAATCATAAGAGAAGAGCCCAATAATTTAATAGAATTGGAAGCCTATCCACTAGTAGTTTCATGTTTTAGGCACCTTGGATGTTATGAATTTTGTGAACTAGTGGAGAGGGTCTAGTTTAATCATGAGCTTGCTAGACTTTTTATGGCTCACTTGCATAACTATGAAGTGACACTGACTAGAGTAACTTTCACAATATCACCATCTATTATTTCAGAGGGCTAACAGAGATAACCAAATGACGAGGCACATGGCCTATCACTACAGGACACTGAACAAAATTTGCAACATGAGAATGAAGAGGATAAAATCTAGGTTGAGGAGAGCCTTAGAGGGCAAGAAAGAGCAAGATAGACTCAAAATGTTGGTTGAAGCCTCTTTGGCCAATCAAAGCACTTGATGGTGGTGCTTCATGCCAAATTTGGGCAAATTTTAAGAGGTTTTTGTATTTTTGAAATTTTGAAATTCACAACACAGAAAATTTGTCCAAAAGCAGTGCTGCGCTTTTTCTTGGGGAATCCATTGGAGAAAAAGTTGACATTTTTGGTTTCATAATGATGAGGACATGTACCATGGAAATTTTCAAAACTTTTGGAGCAGATCTGGTTCACCAAAAGGTCCAAAAACTACCAAAAAATGACCTTTCTGCCTCTTTTTGGACATTAAAGCAGTGTTGGGAGATCATGTTTTTTTTTTTTTTTGGGGTGGGGGGGGGAGAGAGGGGGGGTGGGTGGGTGTAGAAAAATGACCTCCAAATTAAAAAATTCCAAGTGTTCCAGAGACTAAACTTTAAGACCTTTCTAATGAGCTATCATGGGCTCAATTTGGCTAAGGGGAAAGCCTCCAAAATTAGGTGGAAAGCGGTGTTATGCATAAGACCAGTGGCGTTGTGCTTAGGGCCATTTTGCTTAGGGAACTAAAATTTTCCTGTTTTGAATGTGAATTTGATTATCTCTCCTCATGGATGATTTCACTAATGTAATTGATGACATGGCATGTAAATGTAATGGTAAAACAATGTTAGAGGGTAGATTCATTAGTTAGAGGTGGTTTTTAGGCAAATGAATCAATTTCCCCTCTTTTAGAGGCAAGTTGTTTGACTGCCTATATTCTAGTTCTTTGTTGGGAAATGGTTGAAATAGCCCCTCTTCTCATGGATTTGATCCATGAAGGTCAGGATGAATAGTTTAGATGTCTATATTATGTGTTTTCTTGGTCATTTGGTGGGGTTGGACTCACTTGGATGCTCTGAGCTTGATTGTACACCATTGTGAGCACTTTGGCAAGGAAATTAATAGGAATTGCAGCTATTTTTATGGGATCCCTATGGTTTGGGGTTTTAGCATAGTTTATTCTTTTTTTATCAGTTGTTTATATATTTTATGTATGCCATCATCTATTTCACTACTTCTAATTAGATGATATCAAGATAGATAAGTAGAATCCATTGTTTGTAGTGCTCTACCTTGGGAAATCATTTAGTATTCTATGTTTTTTTTTGTTTGAGAATAATCCTTGATTGGCACATGTCCTCCTCATCTCCTCACTAGTCTTAGACACCTCACCTCACTTAATTTCAAGTGTTAAAGGCTATACCTTCCTTGCCCCATAGAAAACCCTACATTCTGACCTAATTTCCCAGGCCTAAACTGCCCAACTCCATCTGATCCAACAAACACCAACAAATTCAATCAAAACCTTTCGAGATACTATACCTAGCCTAAAATCCCTATCTGATCCAGTCACCTTGATGGAGATCCTAAAGGAGAGATCCCTCTCCCGACCTTGTAGGGCTAGCTACGAGGTTAAGTGGTTTGTGGTTACCCTAAAAGCTTGCCTTCTCCAACTTGAGGCAAATCTAGGTGATAACATAGTGGCGACCATACTGGGGAAGTAGTTTTATGTTCCTCAATAAAAAGTATCAAGTTCAAATTTGATTCTTGATGGTGGACAGCGATCAGATACTAGAAGGTTGAAATCATTCACCTGGCGACTCTAAATCAGTTTCAAGATCAATTCCAAGGACTCCACTAGAGGATGAACCTAACCAGCAAAAGCATGAAAGGAAAATATGGAAAGATCAGGTATTCAAGTTGGAATTTCATCCAAGACATTATGTTCTTTGTTATAAATTATTTCTTCTCTTTTCCTGAGAACGTCAAGAAGGCTTTACGAAGTATACTGTATTTGAGAAAAGATCCTAGACCTACATATGATTATTTCCCTTTAAAGATTGTGAATACAAAATATTCGCATGCCTTTGATCTTTATCAAGACTCTTCTTCCAAATCTTATGATGATCGTCTTCAAACTGATGAGCCTAAAGAGACCAAGAATAATTTTATAGCTTTTGTATATATCCCTATACCTTGTAAAATTCTGGATAGATACAAGCCTCTAATTTTACCTCCTATATCCCATGCTTTCCCTAAAAATAATTACCTATATCTACCAATATTTTATGGTGAATGTGAAAAAATCACTGCTAAGAGACATGTACTAAATTTTGATTCTTTTCTTTACCTTTTTGAAGTTGATGAAGAGGATGTCAGTATTAGGCTTTTTTCTCTTTCTTTACAAGGAAAATTCAAGAGTTGGTTCAAAAGCCTACTTGATGAAAGCATCTCAGATTTCCAAGAGTTTGTCAAAGTGTTCCTCGACAACTCGGTGGTCAGACAGAACCCTTTCTTGATTGTAGAAGAGTATAACTAGCTGAAAAGACTTCCAGGGGAGAGAGTACAACAATTTTCTACCAGGTTTAACCAAGTATTTTTTTGATGTCAGTTAATATAAGGCCTCCTCCTAGATCCACTCTCTTGCACTACTCGGATGCCTTTGATCTGGAAATGGAGTTTCAGTTGAGAGAAAGGAACCTTGCAACACTTGAAGAGATGCAAAACAATGCAGTAGATGTAGAGGCTAATCTGCTGATCAGAAGGGAAAAGTTTAAGGAAGAAGAGATAAAGAACATAGATCCAGAGGAATCAACATCTTTAGAGGTAAAGCTCAACATTTTGGTAAGTGCAGTGGAAGAGATGATGCAAAATATCACCACAAGAAATGAGTATGATGTTCAAGACCATGGCTTACTTATTGAACAAGAACAATTGGTCGACCCAAAACATTTTGTTTCTTATCCCAGTTGTCATAGATTTGGTAATGATTGCTTTATAGACCATCTTGGAGAAGAGAGATCTGTTGACCTGACATGTATGCTTGATGATGTGTTTTACACTGATGATTTCCCTAAGTTTTATCAATATGATGATGATTATGTTTTTCAAATAGAAGCTAATCTTGTAGACGAATCAACAGCTAGTTTGTGGAAGGAGGAAGTTCACTTTCAGCAACTCGAATACAGTGATCAGCCATTTCATATCAGCTATGGAAGTGAGGAGGAAAGTGCAGAAAATTTTGAAGTAAGTGAAGGATCTTTGCCTTTTTGTTTTACTTAATTTCAATTCATCAGAGACAACTTCCGTGCAATCAGAAGACAATCGTCAATGAGTTTTGATCTGGACCATCTAGAGGGCAATGAAATCCTTGTTCAAGACTTCTCATATCTAGATTTGCAACCCCCAAATGCCATTGGTTGTCAAGTTGCAAATGAAGACTTGAAGGCTGGAACATATGATCAAATCATGCAAGATGATTATGCACCATTATGTTTTGAATCATTTCAGTTTCTGAAAGGAATTTTGCATAGTATATCTTCAAATGAGCAGCCCATCGAAAATCATACAATCTCATTGGAACCAATAGAAAATGGGTTGCAACGGTATTTTCAAAGTTTTTCACGATCGAATAGCTGATGTGTTGGATGATGTCTGTAGTCAAAGTCCTTCTCCATTAGCTAATTGTGAGCTTGAAAAAATTATTGATACAAACTTGATCCAACAGCCAGTTTCTTTGTCATTTTCAGCAGGAGTCTCGTCACAAAGCTCAGATGAAAGTTTTCATTCATGGTATGAGGAAAAGAAAAGTAATCCATTGGATGAGCTAAGTCCCAATGTACATGAATTTCAAGATCCTTATGCAGTGTTTTTGGAGTCAGATAGAGAATTCATATTATTCAATTTAGAAAAATTTGGAACTGTTTACAAGTTTTCACGGGAGTTGCCTTTCAGTAGTTCTCTCTTGTTGTTCATAAGCAAGAACTTGTGGAAAATTCAAATAGCAACTAGAGTACTTACTTAGCTGCATTGGTTTTTTCATTTCACTTGATCAGGTGATGAATGGAATAGTTAGAGTAGGTTTTATTGAATAAGCTCCATTTTGAGCATCTTTTCTAGTTTGTCAGTTGCATTTTAGTATCGAGTCATTTTTTAATTGAGTAAAAGTCAGTTTGTGTTGTCAATTTGTCAGTTTTCAGTCATGCATTTCAGTTTGAGCTTTTGACTCCATGCCCAATGGATAAGGCTACTTAGTCTACAGTGTTCTTGGCACCTCCAAGGAGCTACCATCCCCATTGGATCCAATGTTAGTGCCAGTGTTTCATACTGCCATCATTGATCAAAATCTGTTCTTTTGCATTTCATAGTAAGAGTCCAATACTGATGAGTTTGCATTCCATTAGGTCATGGATTCACTGATGGTAGGGTTTACTTCAATTTTCCCTCATGATTTGTACTTGCTAATCCTCTTCCATATATTTCAGTCATGGCTCATGTTCCCTTTGCAATTCATTTCATTAGGTATTAGAGTTTGGTGTCATTATGTTTTAGGGTCCCACCATGGTCAAATCCAATAATTACATGCCAATAATGATCAACAAGGACATGAGGAGGCCAATAATGATTAGAAAACCCATAATTTATCATTTTGAAAGCCTAATGTAGTTCTCACCTCAAAAATTGTTTTGAGGTGAAAATAGGGTATTTTGTTTTTATCTCCATTAATGTGTAATTTTATGTTTTCATATGTAATATTGGTTCCCAGCTACTCCTAAACATCTTGTGATGTTTCCAAGCACTTGCCACTACAAAAAATCAGGTTATCATGAGCACAAATCCACCTGCAAAAGCAAAAGAGAACAAGCACTAAAGCCTAACTTTCCTCTCCCACTGACCTAGGGTTGGCTATGGGATCAGAGATATCTGAGCAAAGGAAGCATAAGGGATATCTGAAGGTATGAGGCCATTTCATATCATCAAACATTAGTTCTCCATCATTTGTCAAGAAGTCATTCCAAGGAACAAGCCATTCACCACACATAAGGGCTGATTTTTATTTAAACTATGTTCTAGACCAAACAGAGCAAAATTTGGAAACAGTGAGAGAGGTTTTTGTCCAAAATGAGCCAAGGAAGAAAAACCTCCTTCACCTTTTACACAGGTGTCATGGTTTTATAGAAATGTCAAAAATACAGTCGCTACAAGAGAGTTGCTACACTTCTAGAGTGACCTTGGGAAAATCAATTTTTCTCCTAGATGGAATGACTAAATGACTTTCTTGATGCATCAAATGATAACTAAACATAGATAGATTTCCAATGAGATATCATGAGCTCAATTTGGAGTTGCGTAAGACCTCTAAAGGTTGAATGAAACAACACTCTGCATTTTGCCAACCTCATTCTGCACATTTTGACCAGTCTTGGGAGATTGGACCTCTTATAGGGAAAATGAACTCCAAATTAAAAAATTAAAGATGTTCTGGAATGTAGACTCGATAAGATTTCCAATGCGCTATTCCACTCCCAATTTGGACATCGATAAGGTAGTCAAAAGTGATCGTGAAGGGGCATTGCGCTTAGGGAAGGAGGTGTTGCGCTTAGGGAAAGGCACTGAGTGTAGGGAGTTTTTTGCCAGTGTATTTTTGAATGGGTGTTGTGCTTGGGGCACGACACTATGAATCTGGGTAGGAGCACTACAGTAGAGCAGACAACCATCCCATCACTCCAAACTTCAAATTTTTGCCCAAATTTCATCCAATCTCGTATTTGCAAGTAAATATCTGCTCTTATATAGTGTTTAGATTGCAAACTTCATGATGTAGACCTCTCCTCCATTCTAATTATCAAACCCTAATCCTCTTCCATTAAAACCCTAATCACTTGGTCCATTTCACTATTTAGCTTCATAACTAAACCCTTTCATTCACCATTCCCTCCATACTCATCTACTTTTCATCACCTATCTTTCATTTCCATAACCCTCCCTTCACTCTCATAGCCTATGCTTTGTTTATAACTACATACATTCACTTAAAAACCCTAGAGCATACCCATCATCCCATTTACATTGTCCCATCTACACTGTCAACATTTGTGCATCTAAATAGCTAGTTCAATGGATAGAGAAAGTGATTTTGATTATGATGAGGAGACAACAAGTGATAGTTCAGTGGGGAGACATAGGTAGTAGAGAAAGCCTCATAAGGGAGGCAAAATCATAAGAGAAGATCCCAATAATTTAGGAGAATTGCCAGCCTATCCACTAGCAGTGTCATGTCTTAGGCACCTTGGATGTTATGAATTTTGTGAACTAGTGGAGAGGGTCCAGTTTCATCATGAGCTTGCTAGACTTTTTATGGTTCACTTGCATAACTATGAAGTAACACTACCTCGAGTAACTTTCATAATATCACCATCTATTATTTCAGAGGGCCAACAAAGATAACCAAATGATGAGGCACATGGCCTATCACTACAAGACACGGAACAAAATTTGCAACATGAGAATGAAGAGGATAAAAGCTAGGTTGAGCATAGCCTTAGAGGGCAAGAAAGAGAAAGATAGACTCAAAATGTTGGTTGAAGCCTATTTGGCCAACAAAAGCACTTGATGGTGGTGCTCCATGCCAAATTTGGGCAAATTTTGAGAAGTTTTTGTATTTTTGAGATTTTGAAATTCACAACACAGAAAATTTGTCCAGAAGCAGCGCTGCACTTTTTCCTGGGGAATCCATTGGAGAAAAAGTTGACATTATTGGATTTTGAATGATTAGGACATGCACCCTAGAAATTTTTAGAAGTTTTGGAGAATATTTGGTTCACCAAAAGGTCCAAAAACTACCAAACAATGACCTTTTTGCCTCTTTTTGGACACACAGAAGCAGTCTTGGGAGTTTCAAGTTTTGAGGGGGCAAATGACCTCCAAATTCAAAACTTCTAGGTGTTCCAGAAACTATACTAGAATACCTTTCCAATGAGCTATCATGGGCTCAATTTGGCTAAGGGTAAGGCCTTCCAAATCAGGTGGAAATTGGCACTGCGCTTAGGACCAGTGGTGCTGCGCTTAGGGCCATTTTGCTCAGGGAACTAAAATTCGCCTGTTTTGACTGTGAATTTGATTTCTCTCTCCTAATGGATGATTTAACTAATGTAAATGATGACATGGCATGTAAATTTAATGGTAAGATAGTGTTAGAGGGTAGATTCATTAGTTAGAGGTGATTTTGAGGCCAATGAATCAGGTTCCCCTCTTTTAGAGGCAAGTTGTTTGACTGCCTATATTCTAGTTCTTTATTGGGAAATGGTTGAAACAACCCCTATTCTCATGGATTCAACCCCTAAAGGTTGGGATGAGTAGTTTAGATGTCTATATTATGTGTTTTCTTGGTCATTTGGTGGGGTTGGACTCACTTGGATGCTCTGAGCTTGATTGTACACCATTTTGAGCACTTTGGCAAGGAAATTAAGAGGAATTGCAGCTATTTTTATGGCATCCCTGTGGTATGGTGTTTTAGCATAGTTTATTATTTTTTTATCAGTTGTTTACATATTTTATGTATGCCATCATTTATTTCACTGCTTCTAATTGGATGATATCAAGATAGATAGGTAGAATCCATTGTTTGCAGTGCTCTACCTTGGGAAATCATTCAGTATTCTATGTTTTCTATTGCTTGAGAAGGATCCATGATTGCCACATGCCCTCCTCAACTCCTCACTAGTATTAGACACCTCATCTCACTTAATTTCAAGTGCGAAAGCCTATACCTACCTTGCCCCATAGAACACCTTGCATTCTGACCTAATTTCCCAGACCTAAACTGCCCAGCTCCATCTGATCCAGCAAACACCAACAAATTCAATCAAAACCTTTCAAGATACTATACCTAGCCTAAAATCCCTATCTGATCCAGTCACCTTGACTAAGATCCTAAAGGAGAGAGCCTTCTCTCAACCTTGTAGGGCTAGCTACGAGGTTAAGTGGTTTGTGGTTACCTTGGAAGCTTGCCTTCTTCAGCATGAGGCAAATCTAGGTGATAACAACACCTAAATCACCAAGTATGCCCTTTAAATATAAAAACTTAGTGGGGAAGAGATCTTGGTACTCGCGAAGTAATTCAACAACTTTGTCTACTCTAGCGTCATCCCAATAATCTCCAATCTTCACGAACTTCAGTTCTTCCTCAGTGCCAATGTCTACTTGTCTTGTTTTCAAAGGTGCGAAGATGTCTGGGTTCTCTAATTGTGGTCCTTCTATTATGCAATACCCTTCTATTTCTGGAATATTAATATTCCTTGATTCTTCTTCCTCCTCTTCAGTGGTCCCATTATAGCATTCCAATGTGGCACACAATTGGGTGCTCCAATTAGGTTGGCTCCATTCCATAGGTTCCTTCGACATCTTGAAGATAACCTCTTTAATCTCTTGAAGTGATTCGTGGATGCTTTCAAACCCATCCTCAAAGCTAAAATTCAATAAGAAACTTTCTCTCAATACATCGCATTCCATAGTGCCGTGGCAGAGCTCTATTTCGAGATACCAGTTCATGGGGATTATATCCAAGGTATGACAAAATATAAGTAACCATTTTGGCTGCGGTTCCATCCCCCACACCATAGTCCACTTCGCCAGGTGATCACATGGATCATCCTTTGTTGGCTTAGGGAGGTCCTGACCCAAGTTTAGAGTTAAGTTTAGCCAAACAAATCCCTACACTACTGGCCCTTTCGGCATCAACTTGCAAAGTGCGGGATGAAGTCTCACCCGAAGTAGTATGGGGGGATGCTGGAACCAGATTTCCACACTTAGAGATGGTTGTGATGTCATTTTATGCCCTAAACCCGCCTTTGCGCAGATCGATAAACCCTAAAAGGCTTATCGATATAATTTTGTTATTCAACCTCTAGACCTTCGTGAATACTTACCAAATAAATTGACTACTTACACACCTCTGTAATTACTCCTACTTTTTTATTTACCCAGATTGGCTTAATTGTATAATAACTTCAACACGCATTAAGATATTCTTCGCATAAACATATGTTATTACTGGCATTCATATAACAATGTAAATCATGCGTAATTACGCATCAATACAGTATTAAATCATACATCCATCATAACATAAAAAATTCATTCATAACATAAGTAAATGGACAAAACAGAGATATTTCTAGAATAATCTCATTATTGATACTTCAGTTCTTCTTATAGACTTGATACTACCCTGCGTTCTCAGTTGCAGGGTTCTATGCACTCAGCCATGGAATCTACTCTAGGCCTCTCTACACACAATTGTAGAGCCTCTCTTCTACTCTATGAATCTTTGCTCTTTCTGCTAATGACCCATTACATACCTTCTTCCTCAATGAACTACTACTAACTGCCTTAGACTCTCTAAGACTTTCCTTTTTATATAGTCCCATGGTCAGTGGACCATGGGTACATCCACTAAAGATGACAAAATTTACATAAACAAAGTGTAAAACCCTTTATGAAACTTTACTATCTATGCACTCCACGAACACAACTTGTGGATACTTTACATTTTTCATAACAAAACTTGGGCTTTCTGCCCCAAAACTGACCACAGGGGACTCTGTCCCAACATGTCCCCAACAAAAATATCATTACTCACACCTAATTCACTCTGTTGGCGCGGAGATCTTACTCTGAAGACCTCCTAGCTCCACTTGCACCACTACTACCTCTACCGTACTTTGTGTGGTTGCCTACTTGATGTGCTCAACCAACTGCTCGGTTGTTGGTCCTATACTGTCTTCTTAGATCTTCTGTTGTGTCCGCTACAAGCTTGCCAACTTCTCCTCAATGGTGGTAGAGATAAAATAGGCTTCATCAAACCAAGGCCCCAATATAGCCTTGAGGACTGACTCTTTTCGTTGTGCTTCTTCCAACTGTTTGAGTAACTATTTTTCTTCCTACAGTTTTTCCAACCTTTGTGTTATGGTGACGGTGCACGTTATCGCTCTTGCCTCATCATATTGTTGCTGCAACTCCCGAGCCTCTGTGTTTAACCTCTATAGGTTAGGATCTTCCTGCAGAGTCATAAGTACCTCCATCGATTGCTAGAAGAGCATAGTGCACTCAACCACTGCGACATTTGTTGCAGCAACCCCATCCTTCACAATGGCTTCACACTATTCTCTGACCTCTGGTGGAGTTGAAGGTTGCGACTTCAACTCAAACCCTGTGATCTTTAGGTTCAGCTCAAACTGAAGCTTAGCCGCTTTTGTTTTCAGATCACACATACTGGTAGCCAACTTTCTAAACTTGGCCTCCAATGGCGCTTCTTCTAGTATGTGCAGTTCTAAGACAGTTTTGCATGCTTCAACTACCACAGCTGTAGTGCGCTCGTTCTGCTCCTAAACCTTTTTCCATGCTTCGAGCACCATTGATTTTTCCATGAACATCTTTTCGTTGTTAACTTTTTTCTTACTGATCAAGCTCAGCGTACGCTGCTCTCAGCCCTGATCTCTACAACCACACATGCGTGTAGGGTGTGAATGAATTTGCTAGGGAGCACGGCCAAGTTTAGACCAATATTCCTTAAAGCACTGACAGTAGCCTTGTTAGCATTTTCCTCTGCACTCAATGCTCCATCAGGCAGCGCGACTACCCGAAGATCTAATGATTGGACCAAATCTGCTACTTGAGTGGTCCCCGGTGCCAAACTAGTTGATGCCACGTTGCCATGTCCTGCACTTACCTAGAGTTGAGTTGTTTGGATTTGCAGCTCATGTAGACCCATCTATATGGCACTTAGTGCCTACTTCTACTGCTTCTCAAACTGCTATAGTAGTTCTCCCATCATATCCCTTACCTTGTCACTAATGTCGTCTGAGTCACCTTCTGTCAAGGTGATTAGATCGAGCAATGACTTAGAGGCTTTAGTATTTTTGTGCGGTCCTTCCTTTTCTTGCTCCCTATACCACTTCACCTGGAAGGGAGTGCTTTCTTGATCTCCACCACCCTATTCTGAGTGCTCTTCCTCCTCTATCTAGGGTGATAGAGATTTCTCACTTTTGTCAAACATTGTATGCCAATCTGTTGGCCATCACTTAAGGACCTCTGCAATGGCATCATCCATAGCTAAGTATGGTAAATCATACCATTTCTAGTTCGAATCCTTGCACGCCCAGATGTAAACATGGTGCAAGTTTGCTTTGAACTCCATGTACTCAGATAGTTGATCAAAGATGGTCAGTGACAACCACATATTTTTGTTGATGGCCATATGAATGCTCATCTCCATCAATATCCAAAAAACTTTGATTTCCTAGACTCACTCAATGTCCTTGGCAGCCCACAAAGATGTAAATTTTTCCGCTTTTGGAAAATCTGTTTCAATAGGAGGAAATTGATTGCCCTCCGGAAACTCCCACATGACCAACACAATTGATACTAAAATCCATGAATAGTGGAAAGTCTTTTTGTGATCCTATGCTTCTCTGTAGTCTGTGAGGAACTCGTTGCATAGGTAGTGCACCTAGTTAAACTGTACACCCTCCGCGCACTAGGCCACTAGCGAAAATACTAGTGTCGGCTCCTTATCCGCGCGACACTTCCTCATCACCTTGCCAACTAGAATTTGGGTAGCCACCTTCATCGTGGGGTTAGTAATACTAGAAATGGAATACTCACGCAACTTCTTGACAAGTTTGAACTTGTCCTTCATCTTTTTGACGAGGTCGTACTTGCCCGTCTTTCCACCAAATGCCTTCTCCGAATTCAATCCAGAATGCAACAATATGGTGATTTGATGGATCAACATATATAATATGGAGATCAGCTAACCCAACCATAAACACCCTTCATGCACAAGACACAATAACTATTTAATGGCTATCAAATTTATGGGGGTGTGGTGGTAATGAGGTACCAATAGCAGGTTCAAAAATCCTGCCTTGTTAACTCTGCAAATCCATTCCATTGGTTCAAGTGCGGTGACACCAAACTCCTTGTAGAACACCCTCTTCATAAAGGTGTTGGTAGCCAGGTGGGGGAACCACTCAATATCCCCAAAATCCCAATATTCAAGCTTCATATGTGGGACGCACACCAAGCGCGGACCTTCAAAATTTATAGCTTGTGGTAGTAGGGGTGTGTGAAGAAGGAATTGTCCCTCATTTGGGTCCTTTGGGACCTTCACCTTGCCCTGGCATGGGTGGATGTATTCTAGAAATTTCAAGATAGGGTATACCCCCTTAATATTAATGTTCTCTGCACGCTCATCAGCCTCCAGGTCTACCAACTTGCCTTTCTCCCGCGCAGTTGGATTTTTGTTTCTCTGAGCCTGCGTAGCTAGATGTTTCCTTGGTGACTCACACACTGGAAGTGTCTTCTTCTGTTTATCTTTCTTCAACTTGGGAACCTCTCTTGTCGACGTAAGCTTCAGCCTAGGTGACCTATGCGCCTTAGGTATTGCTGCAGGAACCTCCATACTCACGACCTTAGGGCCAACTCCCTTAGAGGCAACAACACCCCTAGTACTAGTGGTCTTAGCTAGTGTAGACATGAAGTTGTTAATGAGGTTATGGGTTTCCTCAGGTAACCTATCAAATATAGAACTAACAATCAATTCCTCAAAGAGCTCACGATTCATGCACAACAAATAGCACAACATAGAAATTCTCAAAATGCAAAGTGTTTCTCATTGGACGACCATTTGTAATTTATAGGCAATTTTGAATTCAAATTTGACTGTTCCCCCCAAAACATGCTTATAAATGCTAGATTGATGGCATATTTTCAAACATCTCACTCATAATTCAACTTTAAATGCCCCTCCCCCACTCCTCTTAGCCATTTTCTCACTGTAAAATCATGAAAAATAATGGTAAAAATCACTTTCTAGCTATGTTGCGTGGTCCCTTCGCGCTTTTGCTGATACTATGACACTCTTCCATTCCACGCAGACTCCTTGTCATGCAGCTCTATAATTTGGGCAGTGTATTTTATAGTCTCAAGCCTTCTTGTAGCTTCCTGGAGTGCTAAGACTATGCTACTGTCATATAGTCACATGGATAGATCCATGGTGTATGGCTTCAATCGTCTGCCATTTACCTTTCCGAGAAATGGATCTCCATTCAATTTCACAAGTTGAAATGCTCCACCATCAGTAATCTCCTTAATAACATACGACCCTAGGCAATGGATGTGAAATTTTCCTGGAAACTTATCAAACGTTTTGTCATATAATAAAACTAAATCGTTTACTTTGAAGGTGCATAGTTTGATGTGACGATTGTGCCATGCCTTTTCACGCTCCTTCTGAACTTGTTGATGGAATCCAGCCAAGAATCTATCTTCATCCAGCTTTGTTAGTTGTGCGAGCCTTTCTTCTAAGGCTTCGTGGTCCACCATTCCTGTGAACACTGCTATTCGTAGACTAGACACAATGTACTCCATCGGCATCACAACTTCTATGCCATAGACAAGTCAAAAAGGTGTTTTCCAGTTAGCTTCTTACAAGTAGTTCTATAAGCCCATAGCACCACTAATACGCGCATGTCCCAATCATTCCTCTGCTCATTGCAAACCTTTGTTAGCGTGTTCTCCAATATTTTATTAAATTCTTTGTTACACAACATTTTTTCACTGTCGACGTACTCCCCATATACGATCCTGTAGGACCTCTATAGTGTACCCAACATGATTTCCCATCATGAAGAAACTCCCAGTATGTCCCTCTTCATGAGAAGAATAATTCCCCTTTGCATCATTTCCCAAGAATCTTCTTTCTATCCCAGTTTACAAGACAGGTGCTACTAACCAGTTTTCTTCTCGCGCCAATTTACAAATATTAAAACTAGCCCTCACGCCGTTTGGAGTGACTGAACCTTTTTCTAGTCACATTGATCCTCTTTTGGAAGGTTTTTTAAATAAGGAGCTAAAGCTTCCATGTCTAGAAGATTCATAACAGAAGTCTAGCAGATGGTGGGTTGGATTGAGCTGAGGAAGTTAGTTTGGGCTCCTTTCCCCTATTAGGATGGAACAACCTCAAGAGATAAGACCTTCTCCCATGATAAAAGGAACCATCTCCCATCCATCTAAGCTATATAAGCCTCTCTTTTTCCCAAGAAAAAGCTAGTTGGAGTTTTGGAGCAAGTTTGAATAATCATTAAGTCATATATAGCTTGTAGCTTTATAGTGTATGTTTGAGGGAGAATAGTTTGATTTTGGTTTGGTTTGAGACTAGAGGGAAAGAGGCCTTAAAACTTCTATTGTTGGGGCTATCCATGAAGTGCTAGCAGAAGTGTGGGAACCTGGATACGTTCAAGGAGACCAACAACGTGAAGGCATCTGTTGTAATCTCTTTCTGATTTTTATAAATGAAACTATTGATTGATTTCCTACATGAAGTGTTATTTTACATATTTATGACTTAATGTTCCTTGACCTATTAAGTGGGCTGAATATGATATTGTATGTTATCACATTTGTTGTTGTTGTTGTTGTTTAATTGTTTTAGGTATTCGAAAGAAGGAAACGAAAGATAGTTGGAGTGAGGAAGCAAGATCATCAGCAAGCGAAATAGCATTCTAAGAGGTAGGCCCTCTTAATTGATTATAGCTTAAGAGGATTTTCCATAGATTGTTTGTTTGTGGCTAGACTCACTCTCTCGGGCTAGAGGAATTGTTTGTGTCTTTAATGAGAATTTACCTGCACCACAAATTGGTGACTCCGTTGGGGAGCCAATCCTTCTATTTGATTGATTGTCATTTTATGTTTTTGTGTGAACTTTTATAGTATCACCATTTCCCTTTAGTGTTCTCTGCATTACTTAGTTTATTGTTATGAGCCTGAAATTTACAATGGAAAGTCTAGTCTTAATCTTTGAATTTTTTTTTTTCCTTGAATCCTCAGTTAGCGCATTTATTTTTCTGACAGTCACACTGATTAGCGCGAGTTTCTCAAAAGAAGTCATGTCGATCCCATTTTTGGCACATGTTTTTAGTTAGGAAGTCACACTAATTCTTGTAGGTGAAGATTAGGGTTTAGCCTAGATCACAGCCAGTGTGTCTTGCCCTTCTGATTTTTGTCTCTTAGCTTGTTTTGACTGTGTTCTCCCTGGCTAGAAATCTCTTTTAGCTTGTTTTGTATGATTGGTTGATTTGAATTTTCTTCACTTGGTTTCTTGAGTTCATGGATGGTGTATAACCCTAAGTCATCTAGATCATCACCCATTCACTTGTTTGTGTACTCAAAAAGTCAAGTCGATAGTCAACTTTGCTCCTTGCATTTCATTTGATTAGTCCTTTTGTTGCTTTGATTTCCATTTAACAAGTTTGAAATGTTTCGTTTAGTGTTTGAGCATTTTTTTTTGGGCATAGATCACATTTCCCATCTTGTTTTTGGTTCAGTCTTTGCTTCATTAGTTTTGAAAGGAATTCTCTTTTGTGCTTTGTGTTTGCTTGTGATTAATTGTATTAGGAATATTTCATTGAAGTGCTTTTGAAAGATTCATTCCATCATTTCATTGAAAAATACATAATTCTATTGAGCTTAGTCTTGGAGTATCCACAGTAGAAACCATATTTCTATCAACGTTTCAAATACCAACAGGGATCCATCATCAGGACCAATCTCAATGATGATAGAAGAAGAGCTTTGTGAAAGGATAAATAGTTAAAGAAATATTTTTATTGAAAGTCGGCTAATAACTTTATTTTAATTTTTCATTTTTTATTATGAATAATTAATATTCTAATGTAAATAAATTTTCATTATTATTATTATTATTATTTATAGCATTTTATTTTTAAATAATCTAGTTTTAAATTCTTTACAATTAATAATAATTTTATTAATTTATTAGAATAATATCTATTTTAATTTTTTAAAATTTTTTTAAGAATTTAATTTAAATGAACAACTTTTTATCTTAATTAAAATTATTCTATTTTATAGATTTAATTTGTTAATAATACTAGTTTAAATTTTTATCTTAGATTTATTAATTATGAAATATCATTTATATACTTATTAATTTATTAAGAATTAATAATTATTTATATTTCTACTTTTATTTTAGTTTTTTTTTTTCTCGTCATATAATTTTTATATTATAAAATTAACATTTTGATTTTTTTCTTAGTTAGAAATGATTATATTCTGATTGATTTTTTATATTATTATTACTATTGTTATAAGTATAAATAAGTGACCCTAATTTTGAATGGATCATAATTATTATAAAACCTAATTCTAAATTTTTTATTCATATGAATATCTACAAAAAAAAAAAAAAACCTACCTCATTGCCTGGGAAGATTTTGGAGGTTCTAACCTTTTGATTAAGGCAAGCCAACTACCACCGATCTTGATACCATTATCCCGATCGAGATTCTGGGGGTGTTTTATAATCTCAAGAGCCTCACTGATCTTCCTTCTTTGATGCTACTCTTCTCTTGCGATGATTGAGGCGTTTTCCAAACAAACCTGATGTTTTGTTTTTAAGGAATGCTCTGCAAGTGCTGAAGTACGAGATCTTCCGTTCTTGATATCAACTCCATGCTCTTTTAGTCTTTTCTATAAAGAACGACCTGTTTCACCAATGTAACTTTTGCCGCAGGAACAGTCAATTTTGTAAACTCCCTTGAGTTGTTGTCTATCAATATTATCTTTTACAGACCTCATACCCTGCTTAATTATTCCAGGTGCTGAGAACTAAGTGACTATGTATTTCCTTCTTAGGATTTTGGCAATATTATATGTTACTCCTTGGATATATGGTAGGAAAACTCTACCACATTGGTTAAGTTCTTGGGCCTTAGGTATTTTAGATAGCACCCTCCTTTCTGCTCTCTCTAAGGCTATCTTAATTTCCTTATCTTTGTAGCCTATACTTTTAAACATCGAAGATAAATGTTCCTTCTCTTCCCTAATATGTTCAGATTCAGAGATTCGAAAGGCCCTAATGGCAAGAGTGTTAAGCATGCCAAACTTTTGGGATGGATGGTGGTAGGAGTCAACATGGAGGTAGCTTTCTGTGTGAGTGGATTTCCTAAATACCTGATGTCCTAAAAATCCATCCATTTTTCTAATGATAAGAATGTCCAAGAATGGGATGCTATTGTTTTCCTCCAGCTCCATAGTAAATTTTATTTCGAGAGAAATAGAGTTCAGATGTGTGAAAAAATTGTTAAGTTCTTCCCTACCGTGGGTCAATTTTAGGTTGGTATCATCCACGAATCGTTTCCACCAAGCTGGCTTCAAAGGGTATGATTCAAGGGCCTCCTTTCAAAGTATTCCATGTATAAGTTGGCCACATAATTCTAGTTTTTTTAATCAATATGTTACGTTAGTTAGCATCTTTGAAGGCTAGAGTTGCATTGTCACTTGCATTGGAAAAGAAATGAATTCTCTTTATTAGTGAAAGGGCTACTTGAAGTGCATTAGATAGGAAAATTAGGAATTGGAAAGAGTTTTTTTCATCATTTTGTTTTCAAAAGGCAAAATAGTGAAAACGTCATTTCGCTTTCAATTGCTTTTTTTGTTGCATTTGAGTGTTTTTTCTACTCTCATTAGTGTAGACAATTCATCGAATTGAAGGGGTCTTGTCTCATTTAGTTGCATATAGGTGTTTTTGAGTCACATCGATAAGGCCTAAAAACCGAGGCATAATTTCAAGATAAACTCTAAAATGTACTCAATTAACCTAAGGTGCATTTGAAATCTAATGATCACATTTTAGAAGGTCTAGGCTAGAGACATGTTCTGATGTCTTAAATCCTAACAGTTGTCATTCGCTTTGGCACTAGACAACGCTAGTACGGAATTTTTCTCCTTGTACCGTCGAGCATATAAAGGGATACCTCAATAGGTTGCAATCCTTTATCCATATGAAGCCAAGTCTGCCTCCTTGTTAGTGTGATAAACCAAACAGAGCATTTTGGCATGATTGCCTGCCCATACTTCTCAGTTCACTGGGATGTATTCTGCAGTTCACAGTTACCTGGTAATCCTTTTTACCTAGATCATCCTAAGTAGTAATTTTGATCTTTTTGACTCCCTAAATATAAAATATCACCTGAGCACTTGTCCTTTCAAGCTCATTTCAAACCAAAAGTGATAGAGTCACCTTTTCTTCTTTCTCAACTCTTAAAACATGAAAGAGCATCAGTTTGTTTTTGTGTCTTAAAAAATTGTTGCCTATGATCTTATAACATCCCTGTTAGTCATTTTTATACCATGTCATGAGTGTACCTTTAAATACATCTTAAATCCCTTGAAATCAATCTCTCTTCTGGTTCTTTGAGACAAAATCATTGTGGTTGAACCAACTGGTTCGCCTAGTTTCTCTTCCTCTCCTCTATCTAAAATATTGTATGAGGAGCCTTTCCTTGAATTTCCATGGTCGCTTGAGGACCAAGGTGTTAAGCTTGGAATTGCTTTGAGTTTAAACCTTTGTCATCTTGTCTTATCCCTTTAGATATAGGGTCACTTTCTGACATTGGTCTGGAATCTCCAGATAACCCTATCCAGACTCCAAAGAGTCCATCGGCTTATAAAGGTTAGCTTGGAATGGTTTTTTATCCTCTGAATCCTTTGTTCAATTCTATTATGATATCACCACAACATCCCTATAGTCCGTATGATCAGCCGAGTATTCCTTTGGAATTATCCCCTCAAACATCTTCAGTAGTCCTTCCTTGTCTGTTTTCACCCATGGAATCAGAAGGCGAAATCCCAATCTCCTCTCTGGGTAACTTGGAGGTTTCCACTCCATGCACAACCAAGGAGTAGGAATATACTTTCCCTCCTAAAGATATCCCTTACATAGGAATCATTCCAACCAATGTTCATCCTGAGTTACCACGTAATTACATGACTTTAGCTCAGTTTGTTTCAGGCATGCCCACTACCTCATCATTGTATCACAACCCTATTTTAGCATCTAGTGATATGCCTACCATAGGTTCGTTCATTCAGAACCTGAACTCCCAATAGATGGTTATTTCTATAATTACTTCAGTCTCGGTGCAACCCACAATTCCCAATCCTCTTGTTTCGTCGGTCCAGGTAACCTGACCGGTTCAACCAACAACCTCAAGTCATGTTGTTGTCAATTCTTCGATCCCTCCAACAAGTGGGAAGGTTATCCCACCGCCTGGGGGGTAGAGTCTGAATATTTCTATGATGTATAGCACAACCAACATGATTGGCTCACAACCTCACATGGTTGGGATGAACCAACCCTCTTCGGGTGCCATTTCAAATCCTACTAGTCCTGCTGGATCAAGTAATGTCCAGTACCAACAACCCAATGTTGGTCCGTCTGGGTCAAGTCACATCCAGTACCAAAAACCCAATATGGCTCAAGGTTAGTACCAACCTCCTTATGTTCCATATGGTTCACAAGCAATGGTTAATTTTTCATACATCCCTCAGCCTAGACCTTATGTCCAGCCTAGTCCGTCCATTGTACCTGGTGGGTATGGCCAAATATAGTTAGGGAACTTTCAAGCTGTCATTATGGGAACTGTTTAAGTACCTTTGCAGCAATAATGACAACTCCTATAGCAACAAGGGTAACCTTCATTGCAGGAAGGACCATCCATGCAACAGCAAGGGCAACCTTTGTTGCAGCAAGGGTCATCCATGCAACAGCAAGGGCAACCTTTGTTGCAACAAGGGCCATCCATGCAGTAGCAAGGCAAGGTGATGTCGCAGCAAGGACAATTACAACAACCGCAGGGGCAACCCTCATAACAGTTGCAACAAACCATGTTGCCGCAAATGTAGTATGCATCGCAATCCTCCCAGCCTATGCCTTCACAAGGTCAACCTCTAAAACTGTAGGGACAAACTTTTCAGCCACAAGGTCAATCCTTGTAGCAATAAGGTCAACCCAGGTAGCAACAACCCTTATACTCATATCAACAGGGTCAACCCTTGCAAGGGCAAGGCAAGGGTCAAGTCCTGCAGCAAAAGGCACAAAATCCATATGTCCAAGGGCAGCAGGTTCAACTTCCTTTTGTCCAAGTACAACAAGTCCAAAATCCTTATGTCCAAGGGCAACAAGTGCATAATCCTTACATCCAAGGGAAGCAGGTCCAAAACCCATTTGTCCAGGGGTAGCAGGTCCAAAACCCTTATGCTTAAGGACATAAGGTGGAAAATCCATATGTCCAAGGCTAGCAGGCTCAACAACCTTTTAACCCATATGTTGCTTATCAGCAACCTTTGGCTGGATAGTTTCAAGGCTTTCAAGGTCAGAATCCTCCTTACGGGCAAGGTAACCTATAGTGGGGGAAAAATCAAATGCCTTATGGAAAAAATCCTTCACTTTGGGGACAAAATCCTTACCAACAAGAATGGGCCCCACCAGTTGGGTCCCGATATCGACCTCAAATGCCTTTCAATACCCAATTACCATTCTTGGCTACACTAGAATTTCCAGATGCGTCTCGACTCACGAATGACCCAATTCTTCATTTACATACTGGCCTCCAATTCCGTCCAATATTCTGAGTGATTGTCCAAAGTTTGAAGGAAAAGCAAAGGAGGATCCTTAAGCCCATGTGATGACATATCACCTCTGGTGCTCCTCGAGTTGCTACATTGATGATTCCATTCATCTTTTCCTTTTCCAGTGAAATCTTATAGAAGCTGCAACCAAATGGTATATCGAGCTACCTCAGAATACCTATCATGAATTTAACACTCTTGCCATGGCCTTTTTCACACATTTCAAGCTATCGGTTCACTATGAAACTGGCACCCATCTATTAACATCGCTCAAGCAAGACACTGTGACTCACATCTCTAATCACATCCATGAATGGAGATGTATCCATCATCTGATTAAGTTTGAAACTATTGATCAATTGTTGATCAAGTGGTTCACCAAATCTTTTGTCAACAAAATTGCTGAGGACATTGCTATGGGTGGATGCATCATTGAGGAACAAGCCATCGCATGTGCCCAGTATCTAGACCTTGTTTATTCATAGTTCAACACATTATATGATGTGTTACCCAATGCGCCCAAACCATCATTTGATCTAATGACATCTAAGTCTCAGGCTACCCCTCCTGTTGATGGATTAATTGGTTAAGTGACTCAGACCCCTACAAAGTCTTCTTCCAAATAGAAGTTGGTCTCCAACACTACTCCCAATGATTCCTCTCGTAATTCATCTATCACTGGTAAAACATCAGAGGTTCACGCTATCCAGTCTACTGCAACGGATAAATCCTCTAAAGGTAAGAAGAAAGGAAAATTCAAGGGTAAAGTTGATGCCCCAAAACATGGTCCTCCTAAATTATCTGCTAATGATGCTTCCCAACAGAAACCCAAGTATCCATGCCTCATCTGTGAGGAGGATCACTATACTAAAGATTGTCCCAAATGGTATGAAGTTAGTCATTTGCTCAAAGGGACCCCAGCTGTCCTGAAAGATCCCTTTCCATCCCAGCAGACTCAAATGGTAGACCAACCTTAGTCATATGCTTCCTCAGGTTCACAAGTGTTCATGATGAGTACCCCAATCAACGTGGCTATTAGTTCAAAATATCATCAAAATCCTACCTTGTCGGCAAGGAAACAGAAAGAAGGTACCCCTTCTTCTTCCACCCCATCTAGTTTAGGTCCTCTCCATATAGAGTGACCTAATTCTGATTCTGCCATTTGACCATCTTCTCGTGGTGTGCTTCGAAAGTCCTCGTACAATCCCAACACTCAAGTTGCTCAACATTATAAAGTTGTTGAATATTTGGCTCAAGCACCATCGACTATGTCTGCTCTCAAGGTCCTTCAAAGTTGTCCTTCTCAATGGAAATTGTTACTTTCAGCTATTAGGAGTATTGATTGGCTGACTCTAATCTCATATGTTTTGACCTAAAAACCATGTTCCACATTTACCTCATCAAATTGCCTTTCTCATTCAAGTAATCATAAATGAGAAAACCATTCATAGGACTTTCATTGATGAAGGTGCTTCTACTTGCATCATGTCTGTCACTTGTTGGAAGGTAATTGGTTCTCCTACTCTGAACTAGTCCCATAACACTCTGGAAGCTTTTGACAGGCGTAATTTGCGACCATTCAATATACTTCCCAACCTTTCCATTGTGTTGGAGGGCAAGACAGTACATGTCAAAGTAGAGATCATTGATGCTAATCTTAACTACAATATTCTACTTGGATGGAGTTGGACCCATGCAATGCATGTTGTAGCCTCCTCCTTTTTCCACATTTTTCATTTTCCCCATGAAGGGAAGATATTCACAGTCGACCAACTATCCTTCTTTGCCTCTTCCTCCTCAGATGGTAATGTTCCATATGTCAAGCACACCACTGCTCCTTATGAAAGTGTGGGTGCAGGACTTGTTTGGTCAATTTAGTGTTTCTAAATTGATTTCATTAATTTTCAACTGGGGGCTCGTAAGCTGATGAAGTGAAGGTGTACTATATGTACTTAGGCAACCTCTTAAATCTTTTTGTCGTTTTGGGGGTGTTGTTTGTGATCAATTTATCTTCCTAAGATGGAATGGAGATTTTATAAATAGATGAGTGATAGTGTGTGTAAGGTGATTTCTAAATGAGTGAGTGTGTGTTGCTGGTGGTTTCTAACTACCTTCTAAACTTGCAAAAAAGCTTGAAAGAAATAACTTGAAATGAAACTGAAAGTAAAATAGAAAAAACCACTTTCTAATAGAACTAGTCACTACTCATGCTGCTGCAATAAAAAGATAAGAAAAACTACTTTAAAGACCAGTTATAATGTTTAACTCTTCCTAACTCTCTGCTTCCAACATATGGTATTATGTGAAACACGATTAAGAAGTAGTTAGAAATAAGTCTAAAAAGTACGCAAAGCAAGCTGTAATTTATTAGTATTCTGATCTCTTAAAGATGAACAGCTTATGATAAAGAGACCATCAATATGTTAGCATACAACTTGAAAAACTAAACTAGAAATCAACTAGAAAAACAGAGTAAAGGCAACAACTATGAATATGACAACTGAAAATACTATTAGAGATAAAGCAAATACACAAAGACACACAATCCCGGGCTAACACCTGCAAAAAAAAGTCCTGATCAGTTTAAAGTAAACGCTGAAAATGAAATGACAGTGAAAGTAAATCAAATATGTACATGTGTTAAAGAAAAGGAAAATTGCCGAATTCAAAAGAAGGAAATGGCAAGAACATAAAAGTAAATTACTGTACAAAGGCTGTTATGAACGGGGGCCCTCCATCCACAAAGCCCAAAGAAAGATCAGCTACGTAAAGGAGTCAAAACAACAGTCTTCTATTAATTCATAATGCAGAAATTACAGTCAAAAAGTGCTGAAACAACAGCTTCAAAACAGAGTTTTTGTGCTCACTAAAAGCGTAGCAATTACATAAACCAAACAACTAAAAACTAATCCTTAAGCATGCGCAGACGCTGGATTTTATAAGAGTATGAACAACTGCCTACTGCGTAAAACATGAAACTGGAAATTAACTGACAACATGCTAATTAAATGGTTCAGCAACACGTCAATAGGTCCGTGGGTGATCTGGAAGGTACGGTCGTCATGGAGGTTGAATCCAAGGTTGGATCTTGTCTCCCATGACTTGCGTAGAGTGGAGGAGTTGCCATCATGAGTGACGTGACCTTTCAACTCACGCAGCACCGTTTGAGCTGGCTTTGTTGACCAAAGTTGGATCCTTTTTGACCGGAGGTATGCGTGGCGTTGCTGACCAAACCAACAGCATAGGAACCTTCAACACCTTCATTCCCACGTGCCCATGTGATTCGTTTTTCAAAATGACGCGTGGAACATGGAGATCAATGAAAAGGCTGCGGAATTGCTGAATGGCTACGGAATTGCCAGACAACTGCGGAAACTCTGTGCATATGTAAAAAATCTGGACAAAAAGTCAATCATTTAGCAAAGTCAACCAATCATGCTTAAAGACATCAAATGTAATGATCTGGGTAAGTTTATGAGGAAAATAGGGCAAAAGAGAGGGATAAGTGATGAAACGCTGTAGGTAATGATGGATAATTAGGTGCAAGTCAGAGGCTCTACATACCCCCACTGCGAGGGTGTTGCATGTCCTCATGCAACGAAAACGTTGTTTAATCCACCTGCTAAGATGCCTCTGCTAAGACATCTAGTCTTCTCCTCTTCCTCTGTGTAGCCACATTGACTCTTCGTCTTTTCATCAAGCATCTGAATCTTAAATTGATCAAAGCTCTGGTTAGCTTCCTGCATTTCTTCTTTAGCTTTTTGTTTTCTTTTTGCCAAAGGCCCATATGAAGCATTGTATTATCGTGAACCATCTTGTCCACATTGCTCTTTTCCTTCAGTTTTTTATTTTCCTGTTTGATGTGGCGATTTAGTACATCTAGCTCAAATACTTCTTGCTTCAGTGATTGAACCTGCTGTTCAAGAAGTAGAACAGTGCTTGGACCAGCAGCAGCTTGTTCTAATCTCTCCAAGTAGTTATATACTCTCTTCTGATCTGGGTCAATCTCCGGTGACCTCTTTGGACTAGGCTCATGCTCAAATTCAGGTTCATGGTGAAGAGGACTTTCCTCACGTGGAGGACTAGTCTCAACCTGCTCAACATGTGGAGGGCCTTTCTCAAAGTCAAGTCTTGTAGCAACCTTCTCAGGTGTGCTCAAGTCAATAAAGAATGACTCTTTGTTCTTTGTGGCCCTTATTTTGCCTTGTAACCTGCTCCTCCTCACGGTGGTGATGCTCTGTTTTTCTTCTGGTTGCTTCTGCTTTCGTTTTTGCATCTTCTTGGAAAGGGCAGCCTCATGAAGTTGGGCCAAATTATGTGCCAATGGCTGAGTGTCCTCTTCACTGGAATTTTCAGGAGTGAGGTAGGTTTCTTGGGCTATAGCTTTTCCTTTATCTTTCTTTTGTTTCTTCCTACTCTCCTTTTTCTTTTGAACAGCCTCTTGTAATATTTCTTGCAGGGTTTCTGTTATGATTCCTTGGGCTGTTTGGTCAATGTCTACAGCAGGCTCAAGGTCAATTTCTTCCTCAGAGTTATGGGTAACATTTTCTTCTTCAACAAGGTCTTGGACAGTTTCTTCTTGGACAACAGTTTCTGGGGTAACCTCTTCTCTTTCTTCTACTCTTTCTAGGCACAGAGGCTTCTCCTGCCTCTTGGAAGTGGTTCCTCACAAGAAATCTTTCCTAGGTATCCCTTTTGGCCTTTAACTGCTCCTCAACTAGTATTTTGACAAGCCCATGATGGTATAAATGTGGCTCAATGTTTCTTGGGTTTCTTTGAACTATGGAGCACATTTTTCTAAGGCTTGAGAGTAAAAAGTATGGAAGGTTAATGTCATGTTCTCCTAAAAAATGCATCATAATTTTGGCATGATAAACATATAGAACTCCAAACCTTCCCTCACATGTAAAGAATTTTTGTACTAGTAGAAGCAAAGTTGTCCGTTCTTCTTTGACAAGATTAACAAGGATTCCCTTTGTAAAGATGCTAGTGTCCATACCTGGATTCTTTAGAATTTGCTTCCATTGTTGGCCTTGTACTGATCGGTTTTTGAACCATCTCTCCCTAGTTTGTGGTAATGAAGTGGCCTGTGCCAAACTGCTCTCGGTGACTGTAACTTTCAAATCTCCTATCTCCACTTGGTTGTATTTCTCTTTGAAAGAACGTGCAAAAGTCTTTGTGACCTCTCTATGATAACCCTTGAATTTCTTAATGCACTGGAGCCAATTTTCCTTCTGAAAAGCGTCTTTGACTTGGGGATATCCTTCCAGAAATTTGGAGCCCTCTGGCTCTGCCCTCAAAAGTTTACCCATCAGTTCTCTGGCTTGTTTTACGGCTCTGTTTTGGAGAAAGGGTTACACGGCTTCAGCAGTGGCTTCAACACAACAGCTTTACGGCTTCAACAGTAGTTTTACGGCTTCACCATAACAGCCGTAATACATACACAACAGTGGTCGAAGTTTAGCAGAGGAGAAAAATGAAACGGAGTATGGTTACGGTGGCAGAGTAGTGAATAAGGCAGAGCAGTGAAAAACAAAGGAAATGCGGGAGTGAATCAACTGCGGGAATGAGATTATACATGCGTAGGAGGGTTATGAATGATGAGAGGAAACGGTTAAGTCCCTAGACTTCGGTCACGAGTGTACATTTGGCTACGGAATCATAACGCAGAGAGGCGTAGTACAATTGTCTACGTCACTTAGGTACAAAAATTTAAATGGAAGAGTAGCCATGTGTGAGCTTTGAAATCGTGATGAATGATGGCCGTTAGGGCTGAGAGATACGGGGATTTCGGTCGAGTAATGGAGAGGATTGGTAATCATTACATTAAATGGCAAAAAACACAACCCGAAAACCATGCGAAAATGTTATAACCGTAGGTTTAGAAATTAGATCATACCTTAGGTGTCCGCGTTTTGATTCCTTTTGCTAACCTTTCATTGTTTGTTGCTGCTACATGACCTTTTTCAAATTTTCTTGCTGGTGACTTTTGTGCTGTAGATTTCTTCTTAGAACAGACTGTGTTTTTTATATGCAGGTGCAGAAAGCGTATTGGCTCCGGAATTGGGATATTGGCTGTGGAATTGCTCCTCAGCTACAGAAACTGCAGTAATACCCTTCTGTCTGCACAAAATAACTTTAGCTGTGTGAAATAAATCTGACAATGACTTTATTGGTGAGATGGAATGTAATGGATGGATGGATGGAAAGAAATGAGGTGGAGTGAGAA